>JAHCLQ010000761.1:0-30539 GCA_023678885.1 Pogostemon cablin
TAAGATATTATAAAGTATCCCCTCCTCTAAAAAGTTTTCGTCCTCGAAACATAAACGTACCTAGAGATGAAAAGAGATTTGGATGGTGTTGACGCATGACTGACTCTGGTTCCATGTTTCTTCTTCAATTTGATCACTTCTCCATAGAACTCTCACCATAGGAATGGATTTGTTACGAAGCATTTTCTCTCGGCGATCTACAATTTGAACAGGTTGTACTTCGTACGATAGATTTTCTTTATACAACTGGGGGATCTTTGAGCACGTGCGAAGGATCTGGTTCATATTTTCTAAGCATAGAGACATGGAAAGACATCGTGAATCTTCGACAATTCCGATGGTAGCTCAAGTCGATATGCAACACGACCAATCCTTTGCACGATCGTAAACGGCCAATATACCTTGGACTCAACTTTCCTCGACGGCGGAATCGCAACACGCCCTTCCATGGAGAAACTTTCAGAAAAACTTTGTCTCCTTCATTAAACTCCAAATCGCGCCTCCTATTATCTGCGTAGCTTTTCTGTCGATCTTGCGCTGCCTTAAGTCTGTCTTGAATAAGTTGTATTTTTGCCTTCGCATCTTCGATTAGCTCTACTTGTTCGATTTGTCTCTCGCCAACCTCATCCCAAAAGAGTGGTGTTCGACACTTTCGGCCATACAGAGCTTCGTACGGGGGCATTCCAATGCTTGAATGATAACTGTTGTTATAAGCGAACTCCACCAAAGTCACGTTACTTATCCCAGCTACCTCCCAAATTCAACACCACTGCACGTAGCATGTCTTCTAGTGTCTGTATAGTTCTCTCTGACTGTCCATCAGTCTGTGGATGAAACGATGGTACTGAATAGTAATTTTGTACCTAGCGCTTTCTGCAGGACTAGGCCAAAAACGGGAAGTGAATCTTGGATCACGGTCAGATATGATTGACACTGGTACTCCGTGCAATCTCACGATTCATCGACATATAACTTGGCAAGTTTCTCTAAAGATTCGTTGGTATGCATGGAAGAAAATGTGCCGATTTCGTCAGACGATCGACAATGACCCAAATTGAGTCATGACCCTTTTGGGTTCGAGGTAAACCAGAAACAAAATCCATTGTGACGTTTTTCCCATTTCCACTCAGGAATAGGTAGTGGTTGAAGCATGCCGGCTGGTTTTTGGTGTTCCGCTTTTATCTGTTGGCAAGATAAGCACTTTGATACAAATTCAGTAGTGTCCGTTTCATACCTGGCCACCAATAATGCTCCCGAAGTGTTCTATACATTTTGGTACTACCAGGATGCATAGCATAGGCTGAAGAATGGGCTTCCTCAAGAATAGCTCTTACGAACATCAAGTTCTGATGGAACACAAACACGATTTTTAAAAGTAAGAAGTCCATCATCCCGAATTTGATATTCTGTTTCTTTTCCTTGATTTAGCTTCGCCATCTTCTGTTGTAAATAAACATCGTGTGATTGTCTTTCTCGAATTTTTTCGAACAAGGTAGGTCTACCTCGAATTTGGGCGATTAAGGCAGAATCATTAGACTTTTCACAATCGAGCGAAATGTGTAAAGATTTAAATTGCTCCAACATAGGAGATAAAAAGATTGAATTGAAGCAAGTGAGGTAGAAGACTTTCTACTCAGAGCATCTGCAACAACGTTCGCTTGCCAGGATGATAATCGATGACTAAGTCATAGTCACTAATCAACTCCATCCATCGCCTTTGCCTGAGGTTGAGCTCCTTTTGCGTGGTGATATACTTTAAGCTCTTGTGATCAGTGAAAACCCGACAAGTTGCACCATACAGATAGTGCCTCCATATCTTCAATGCAAAGACGATTGCAGCCAACTCTAAATCATGTGTAGGATAATTTTCTTCGTTCTTCTTCAATTGCCTTGAAGCGTAGGCAATAACCTTTCCTTCTTGCATGAGAACGCATCCTAATCCTTGTCTCGAGGCGTCGCTATAAATGGTAAATTCTCCAATCGCTGGGTCTGGCAAAGCAAGAATAGGAGCTGAAACGAGTCGTCTTTTCAATTCTTGAAATGCTTCCTCGCATTCTTCACTCCATTCAAATTTTATCCCTTTCCGAGTCAATTTAGTCAAAGATGAAGCCAATAACAAAAAGTCTTTGACAAACCGTCGATAATATCCAGCTAATCCCAGAAAACTACGAATCTTGTCACGTTCTTTGGATGCTCCAATCTAGTATAGCTTGAATCTTCACTGGATCGACGTAGATTCCTTCTTTAGAAATGTGATGACCAAAAAGCTTACCTTGCGAAGCCAAAATTCACACTTCGAGAATTTAGCATAAAGCTGATTTTCTCTGAGAATGTTCAGAGCAATTCTTAGATGCTGAGAATGCTCGTCGTCCGATTTAGAATAAATAAGAATGTCATCAATGAAGATGATGACAAACTTATCTAAGTACGGCCGAAAGACTCGATTCATAAGATCCATAAAAGCTGCAGGAGCATTTGTGAGTCCAAAAGGCATAACACAGAATTCAAAATGACCGTATCTGGTTCGAAAAGCAGACTTAGGGATATCAGATTCCCTAATCTTGAGTTGGTGATAACCGGATCGCAAATCAATTTTTGAGAACACAGTTGCTCCTTGCAATTGATCAAACAGATCATCGATTCTTGGAAGAGGATATTTGTTCTTGATTGTCACCTTGTTCAATTGACGGTAGTCGACACATAGACGAAGTGATCCATCTTTCTTCTTGACAAAAAGAACTGGAGCACCCCATGGAGATGTGCTAGGTCGTATGAAACCCTTCTCCAATAATTCCCCAAGTTGTGTCTGGAGTTCCTTAAGCTCAGCAGGCGACATTCGATATGGAGTAATCGATATAGGTGTGATTCCAGGAAGTACGTCAATGGAAAAATCAATCTCTCGATTCGGAGGTTGTCCTGGTAAGTCTTCGGGAAAGACATCAGGAAATTCATTCACGATTGGGATGTCATCTAGTTTAGTTTCAGAAAGAGAAGTATCAATGACAAATGCCAAGAATGCCTCACAACCCTTACGCATTAATTTATGCGCAGTCAACATTGAAATAAAAGAGAGGGATCTCGTTTGAAGTTTACCCTCAAAAACAAGTTCTGAGAATCCTGGTCTACGAAAAATAACAAGCTTCTCGTGGCAATCGAGAATTGCATGATGAGAAGAAAGCCAATCCATGCCAAGAATAACATCAAGATCAATCAAAGGCAATGGTATCAATTCAGCCTCTAAAATGACATCTTTGATCTTCAATGGACAACCAAGGAATACTGAATCACGAATTAGACGCTCTCCAAGAGGGGTATAAACGATGATTCCAGGTGACAAATGAGAGATAGGATAATCTAAGATCGCAGTAAGATCATCTCGGATATAAGACCTATCAGAACCTGGGTCAAATAAAGCGTAGACCTGATGGTCTCCCACAAACACATGGCCTAAAGAAGCAATATTAGGTGAGATTATGATTTAAAAAATTTGAAAAGATAGAATTTCTTACGAATGTTTTATTCGTAATCAAGTGGCATAACAAGGTGGGGTTAGATTTAGCATGTGAAAATACTCAAATTATAAATTACCTGTCACAACCTTCGGATCTGAGCGAGCCTCTTCTTGGGAAATATGAAATACTCTAGTTTGCTTCCTTCCTTGCATAGGTGATTGAGTACTAGGGCCGCTTGAGGCATCGGGCACTCTGGTAACTGCAGATCGAGTATCTCTGGGTGTAGAATATGTTAGTTTACCACGAAGCTGACCAGAACCCTGACTGCTCGTTCCCATAAGCTGAGGACAAGAACTTCGCATATGCCCCGGCTGTCGACACTGAAAACATACTTGAGGAGCCTTACAGGGGCCGTCATGATATTTTAGGCAATTCTGGCACTTGCGATTTTCACCAACCGATCCCGAGACATTGCTCCCGCCTCTACTAAACTGCTCCCGAGGTTGAGGAAAACTAATAGATGCCGAACTTGGTGCACCACGGGAAGATCCCACACCCCTATACACCTTCGATGCATTTCCTGGAAATGCGCTCCCTTGCCTTTTCTTTTGAGATCGTTCTGCAAGCTTATGTCTCGCCTGAACTAAACCTTCTACCCTCAGGGCTTCTTCTACGAGATCGTCAAGACTCTCGTACTTGTCTCCGGACTTGATGCGATCTCGAATATTTAAATTAAGACCATCTTCAAATCTCTTGCATAAGTCTCTCGTCATATATGACTCAGGAGCGAATTCTCGCAATTCCAGAAATTTGCTTTCGTACTCAACGACCGACATAATGCCTTGAAAGAGGTTGAAGAACTCCTTTCTCTTCTGATCCTTGATGTACTGAGAGAAGTATCGATCTTTGAATCGTTCCACAAAGATAGCCCACGTAATAGTAACCGAAGATGTCTCTTTTAGATTCTGCCACCATCGTCGTGCATCTGGGCCTAACAGCTTGGTCGCAATGACCACACGATAACATTCTTCAATCATTAAGGTGTCAAAGGTCTCTGTAATCTCCTTTAACCATGCCCCCGCTTTAGAAGCATCTCTTGCACCGTCAAATTTCGAAGTCCCCATGTTTTCAACTGCTTTCACCAAATTAGGTATAAAAAGTGCACCTCGAGAAGCAGAACCTCCTAAAGCCATTTCTGGAGTAAAAACTGGTACATTAGATGTAGGTCGAATCGATTCATTAGCACGAAGAACCTCTTCAGTGACAGTCGTAGTTGTATGAGCCGTTGTAGGTGGTGGAACACCATGTATTCGAATGTGATCATAATACAATTGGTACTGCTCGGGTGTCATCATGTGCTCAACCCGCAACTGGGCCCGTGGTTGCTCTACCTGGGAAACTGGCACCCTATGATCAGAATTGATAGGGTCCATAACCGTCGGAGGAATGACATGATCAGAAGAAACATGTCCTCGAGGTCCACGAGGAACAGAAGAGAGTAGAGGACTCGGAGGATCACGAGGAGCGTGTCCTCGACCTCGACCTCGACCTCGACCTCGACGACGAACTGGAGGTGCCATAATGACTGAAAGGAAGAAAAGAAAGAAAATGCAAGGTCAATGTCAAGGCAAAACGATACCTTAGGATGACATAGAAACAAAGTTGGACTCATTGGCTTGACACAAAAAGAATGAGAATCATAAAACCAGGCTCTGATACCAAGAAAGTTGTCACGCCCCGACCCCAGACAGAACGCGACAACCGCCACGTTAACCATAAATTTTGCAGAATGGGTGCACTCCACTCCACAAAGTTTATAGAAAACGTAAGGCTTGCTATCAAGTACCTGTAGAACTGAACAACTGATAACAACGGGTACAACCCGAGGACATCATCTCATAAAGTATCAACAAGGATTTACAAAGGTACAAAATACAACGGTGTAACTTAGTTTAAAGAAAATATACATGAACGATATAACATCGCGAAGGTACAAAAAGAACATCAAGGGGGTCACCAAATATAAACTATACAATCTCGCCAATGAATCCGTCAATTTACATAAAAGAGAAAGTACCCAAAACACGGATTGGATGATGAGCAAACGATAGGCAAACCTCCAACCAAAACGATATCAACAGCCTGAAAAGGAAAGAATGATGGGGGGTGAGCAAAACCACTAGCTCAGTGAGGTGATAAGCCGGTCACCCCGACCCTTATACGAAGCATGTACTCCCACTCGCGGTTCATAACATAAAATCCCACAATTCGTCCCACAATAATTATTCTCACTCAGTGTACATATTAATGAAAATAAAAACCTTAGTGCACATTTATGAATAACACAATTAGTTCAAACAACATGTTATCACATAAAAGACGCGTGGGTAGTCAATATCCTCCTCGAACTGAGCTCTCCGTCGAGAGACAGTTCAAGCCCGTCACCGTTACTCTAGATAAAATGCACATTAATATTCTTTCTCAATATGCCAAGTGCTAAAGTTCACAATTCAATATCGACGTGAATACTTGAAATGATCAAACATATAAACATATATGACATGCATGTCCCACACCGGCGACGTTGACTGAGCCTATAATAGACTGATCCGTCTAACGATCACCCTCCAGAGTATCAGTATTTGGCAAATGGACAGGTGCCCCGTTAGATCTAACTCACCCAGGTTTGCCAATCACGGGCAACTTGGTTGTCACTCTAACTCACCCGAACCGCGACAATTCGGGCTACTTAATCAATGTCGCTCCAACTCACCCGAACCGTGACCAATTCGGGCTACTTAACCTTGGTACCAGGCATACATATGCATGTACATCATAAGATGAATAACGACTCAAGTTAGAGTCTTAATTGGCACACAAGAATAACCAGAAATCAATTCTCAAATAATTCACAATAAATGCTATCAGATATCGAGCCGACAAGGCTCTTCAACATAAGTTAAAATCAATAATACTCATAAAATGGCTAATAGGACTCTAACCAGAGCAATCGAGCCAATCAGGCTCTTTACCACATAACATAATACCAAATAATTTTCTTATCAATTAACTAAAACTAAAATAAATGCACATTTATCGAGGGTCCACACTTCCCACAAGAGAAGGCGTTCCCGAATTATCAACTCACAAGGAAGTGATTAACTCTCTCCGGAATCTGAAGTCGGTTCCTTGCTCTTCGTCGATGGTTCTTTACCTAGAAAGGAGATGAGCAATTAAAGACAAATTAAATATAACTAACTATTAGTGGTAACATCCCTTTCATTGCTAAAAACAAATCCTAATCGATTTCGAACGAGTCGATATTAAATAAAAAATAGTATGTAACTCCTTAACATCAGTTCCCAATCCCACATAACCCGTTTCAATACATTAACTAGACGAAACGATAGAAAATAAGTTTGAATTCGACATAAAAATTCTGAAATTTCCAGCTAGCGGCAGTTTACGAGAAAAATCATAACTAATTGTAGAATAATCGGATTGAGGCGTTTCAAGTGGCTACGGAAAGCTAACGAGTTCAGCTACGTACAGAAATTAAGTTTGCAAAGTTTCGAGGGCAATAGCTATCTCAAAATCAGTTCGAACAGTCTGCAAATTACCCACATACCAAAAAGAAAAACCCCACAAAATTACAAAATCATGGAAGAAGGAAGCTTAATTCACACACCACTTACCTCAAAACAACTTAAAAACCACCTAGGATGAGGGTTGTAAGGGAGAATTTGATCAACAAGGGTTTCTCCTCTTCCTCTCTTCTTTCCCCTCTTTTGCTTTTCTTCTCCCGTTCTTCTCTCTCTTTTTTTTTTAACTTTAGTCTTACTAATTATATATCAGCCCATTTAAGTGGGCTGAAACTTTGGGCCACAAAATAAATAAATAAATAAGTTTGGGCTTTCTAAAAAAAATTCTAATTGGGCTTAATTGGGCTGACCTTTTGGGCCATAAAAATAAATAATTAGGTTTTGGGCTTTCTAACAAAAATCTAGTTGGGCTAAGATAGGGCTGGCCTTTTGGGCCATAAAATAAATAATTAGGTTTTGGGCTTTCTAACAAAAATATAGTTGGGCTAAGATATTATAATTTTGATGCCCATTCTCTAGTTAAGTTCAACATTTCCTTTAATTTGATTCTCATTCGCTTGTTATGATCAACATTTCCTTCGTTTTGATGCATATTTACTTTATTTTAGTGCTCATTCGCTTGTTATGGTTAACTTTTCCTTCGTTTGGATGCATGTTTCCTTCATTTTGATTCTCATTCGCTTGTTATGATCCACATTACCTTCGTTTCGTTGCATATTCCTTCATTTTGATGCTCATTTGCTAATTATGATCAACATTTCCTTCGTTTCGATGCATATTCCTACATTTTAATGCTCATTCGCTTGTTACGATAAACATTTCCTTTGTTTTGATGCATATTTTCTTCATTTTGAAGCTCATTCTCTCATTACGAAGAACATTTCCTTCGTTTTGATGCATATTCCTTCATTTTGATGCTCATTCGCTTGTTATAATCAATATTTCCTTTGTTCCTATGCATATTTCCTTAATTTTGATGTTTATTCACTTGTTATGATCAACATTTCCTTCGTTTGGATGCATGTTTTCTTTATTTTGATGCTTATTCGCTTGTTATGATCAACATTTTCTTCGTTTCGATGCATATTCCTTCATTATTATGCTCATTCGCTTGTTATGATCAAGATTTCCTTAGTTTTGATACATATTTCTTTCATTTTGATGCTTATTCTATCATTACGATAATGAGCATCATTTTTTCGTTTTGATGCATATTTCCTTTATTTTGATGCTCATTCGCTTGTTATGATCAACTTTCCTTCGTTTCGATGCATATTTCTTTCATTTTGATGCTCATTCGGTTGTTATGATCAACATTACCTTGGTTTCGATGCGTATTCCTTCATTTTGATGCTCATTCACTTGTTATAATCAATATTTCCTTCGTTTTGATGCATATTCGTTCATTATGATGCTCATTCGCTTGTTATAATCAACATTTCCTTCGTTTTGATGCATATTCCTTCATTATGATGCTCATTCGCTTGTTATGATCAACATTTCCTTCGTTTCAATGCATATTTTCTTCATTTTGATGCTCAATCGCTTGTTATGACCAACATTTCCTTCGTTTCGATGCATATTCCTTCATTTTGTTGTTCATTCGCTTGTTATGATCAATATTTCCTTCGTTTCGATGCATATTTCTTCATTTTGATGGTCATTAGCTTGTTATGATCAATATTTTCTTCGTTTCAATGCTTATTTTCCTCATTTTGATGCTCATTCTCTCATCATGATCAACATTTCCTTGATTTTGATGCTTATTCGCTTGTTATGATCAAAATTTTCTTCGTTTCGATGCATATTTCCTTCACTTAGATGCTCATTTTCCTGTTATGATCAACATTATCTTCGTTTCGATGCATATTTCCTTTATTTTGATGCTCATTCGCTTGTTATGATCAACATTACCTCCGTTTTGATGCATATTCCTTCATTTTGATGCTCATTCACTTGTTATGATCAACATTTTCTTCGTTTTGATGCATATTCCTTCATTATGATGCTCATTCGCTTGTTATGATCAACAATTCCTTCGTTTCAATGCATATTTCCTTCATTTTGATGCTCATTCCTTGTTATGATCAACATTTCCTTTGTTTTGATGAATTTTCCTTCATTTTTGTGCTCATTCGCTTTTTATAATCAACATTTCCTTTATTTCGATGTATATTTCCTTCATATTGATGCCCATTCTCTAATTACGCTCTACATTTCCATTAATTTGATTCTCATTCGCTTGTTATGATTAACATTTCCTTCGTTTTGATTCATATTTACTACATTTTAATGCTCATTCGCTTGTTATGATCAACTTTTCCTTCGTTTGGATGCATGTTTCCTTCATTTTGATGCTCATTCCCTTGTTATGATCCACATTACCTTCGTTTCGTTGCATATTCCTTCATTTTGATGCTTATTTGCATGTTATGATCAACATTTCCTTTGTTTCAATGCATATTCCTTCATTTTAATGCTCATTCGCTTGTTACGATAAACATTTCCTTTGTTTCGATGCATATTTTCTTCATGTTGAAGCTCATTCTCTCATTACGATGAACATTTCCTTCATTTTGATGCATATTCCTTCATTTTGATGCTCATTCGCTTGTTATAATCAACATTTCCTTTGTTCCTATTCATATTTCCTTAATTTTGATGCTTATTCACTTGTTATGATCAACATTTCCTTCGTTTGGATGCATGTTTTCTTCATTTTGATGCTTATTCGCCTGTTATGATCAATATTTTCTTCGTTTCGATGCATATTCCTTCATTATTATGCTCATTCGCTTGTTATGATTAGGATTTCCTTAGTTTTGATACATATTTCTTTCATTTTGATGCTTATTCTATCATTACGATCAATATTTCCTTCATTTTGATGCTCATTAGCTTGTTATGATCATCATTTTCTTCGTTTTGATGCATATTTTCTTCATTTTGATGCTCATTCGCTTGTTATGATCAACTTTCCTTTGTTTCGATGCATATTTCCTTCATTTTGATTCTCATTTTGTTGTTATGATCAACATTACCTTCGTTTCGATGCATATTCCTTCATTTTGATGCTCATTCACTTTCATGATCAACTTTTCCTTCATTTTGACGCATATTCCTTCATTATGATGCTCATTCGCTTGTTATGATCAACATTTCCTTCGTTTCAATGCATATTTCCTTCATTTTGATGCTCATTCGCTTGTTATGATCAATATTTCCTTCGTTTTGATGAATATTTCTTCATTTTTGTGCTCATTCGCTTGTTATAATCAACATTTCCTTCGTTTAGATATATATTTCCTTTATTTTGATGCCTGTTCTCTTATTACGTTCAATATTTCCTTTAATTTGATTTTCATTCACTTGTTATGATCAACATTTCCTTCATTTTGATGCATATTTACTTCATTTTGATTCTCATTCGCTTGTTATGATCAATATTTTTTTCGATTCGATGCATATTTCCTTTATTTTGATACTCATTTGCTTGTTATGATTAACATTTCCTTCGTTTTGATGCATATTTTCTTTATTTTGATACTCATTTGCTCGTTATGATCAACATTTTCTTCGTTTCGATACATATTTACATTATTTTGATGCTCATTCTCTCATTACGATCAACTTTTCCTTCATATTGATGCTCATTAGCATGTTATGATCAACATTTCCTTGGTTTTGGTGCATATTTCCTTAATTTTGATGCTCATTCTCCATTACGATCAACATTTACTTCATTTTGATGCTCATTCGCTTGTTATGATCAGCATTTCCTTCGTTTTGATGCATATTTCCTTCATTTCAATGCATATTTCATTCATTTTGATGCTCATTCGCTTGTTGTGATCAACATTTCCTTCGTTTTGATGCATATTTCCTTCATTTCGATGCTCATTCGTTCGTTTATGAACAACAATTCTTTCCTTTTGATGCATATTTTCTTCATTTTGATGCTCATTCTCTCATTACGATCAACATTTCCTTCATTTTGATGATCATTCGGTTGTTACGATCAATATTTTTTTCGTTTCGTTGCATATTTCCTTCATTTTGATGCTCATTCGCTTGTTATGACCAACATTTCCTGAGTTTCGATGCATATTCCTTCATTTTGATGTTCATTCGCTTGTTATGATCAATATTTCCTTCGTTTCGATGCATATTTCTTCATTTTGATGGTCATTCGCTTGTTATGATCAACATTTTCTTCGTTTCGATGCTTATTTTCCTCATTTTGATGCTCATTCTCTCATCACGATCAACATTTCCTTCATTTTGATGTTCATTCGCTTGTTATGATCAACATTTCCTTCGTTTCGATGCATATTTCCTTCACTTTGATGCTTATTTTCCTATTATGATCAACATGACCTTTTTTCGATGCATATTCCTTCATTTTGATGCTCATTCACTTGTTATGATCAACATTTCCTTTGTTTTGATGTATATTCCTTCATTATGATGCTCATTCCCTTGTTATGATCAACATTTCCTTCGTTTCAATGCATATTTCCTTCATTTTGATGCTCAATCGCTTGTTATGACGAACATTTCCTTCGTTTCGATGCATATTCCTTCATTTTGATGCTTATTCGCTTGTTATGATCAATATTTTCTTCGTTTCGATGCATATTCCTTCATTATTATGCTAATTCGCTTGTTATGATAAAGATTTCCTTAGTTTTGATACATATTTCTTTCATTTTGATGCTTATTCTACCATTACGATCAATATTTCCTTCATTTTGATGCTCATTAGCATGTTATGATCATCATTTTCTACGTTTTGATGCATATTTCCTTCATTTTGATGCTCATTCGCTTGTTATGATCAACTTTCCTTCGTTTCGATGCATATTTCTTTCATTTTGATGCTCATTCGCTTGTTATGATCAACATTACCTTCGTTTCGATGCATATTCCTTCATTTTGATGTTCATTCGCTTGTTATGATCAATATTTCCTTCGTTTCGATGCATATTTCTTCATTTTGATGGTCATTAGCTTGTTATGATCAATATTTTCTTCGTTTCAATGCATATTTTCTTCATTTTGATGCTCAATCGCTTGTAATGACCAACATTTCCTTCGTTTCGATGCATATTCCTTCATTTTGATGTTCATTCGCTTGATATGATCAATATTTCCTTCGTTTCGATGCATATTTCTTCATTTTGATGGTCATTAGCTTGTTATGATCAATATTTTCTTCGTTTCGATGCTTATTTTCCTCATTTTGATGCTCATTCTCTCATAACGATCAACATTTCCTTTATTTTGATGCTCATTCGTTTGTTATGATCAACATTTCCTTCGTTTCGATGCATATTTCCTTCACTTTGATGATCATTTTCCTGTTATGATCAACATTATCTTCATTTCGATGCATATTTCCTTTATTTTGATGCTCATTCGCTTGTTATGATCAACATTACCTTTGTTTTGATCCATATTCCTTCATTTTGATGCTCATTCACTTGTCATGATCAACATCGTTTTGATGCATATTCCTTCATTACGATGCTCATTCTCTTATTATGATCAACATTTCCTTCGTTTCAATGTATATTTCCTTCATTTTGATGCTCATTCGCTTGATATGATCAACATTTCCTCCATTTTGATGAATATTCCTTCATTTTTATGCACATTCGCTTGTTATAATCAACATTTCCTTCATTTCGATGTATATTTCCTTCATTTTGATGCCCATTCTCTAATTAAGTTCAACATTTCCATTAATTTGATTCTCATTCGCTTGTTATGATCAATATTTCCTTCGTTTTGATTCATATTTACTTTATTTTAATGCTCATTCGCTTGTTATGATCAACTTTTCCTTCGTTTGGATGCATGTTTCCTTCATTTTGATGCTCATTCGGTTGTTATGATCCACATTACCTTCGTTTCATTGCATATTCCTTCATTTTGATGCTCATTTGCTTGTTATTATCAACATTTCATTCGTTTCGATGCATATTCCTTCATTTTAATGCTCATTCGCTTGTTACGATAAACATTTCCTTTGTTTCGATGCATATTTTCTTCATTTTGAAGCTCATTCTCTCATTACGATGAACATTTCCTTCGTTTTGATGCATATTTCTTCATTTTGATGCTCATTCGCTTGTTATAATCAAATTTCCTTTGTTCCTATGCATATTTCCTTAATTTTGATGCTTATTCTCTTGTTATGATCAACATTTCCTTCGTTTGGATACATGTTTTCTTTATTTTGATGCTTATTTTCTTGTTATGATCAACATTTTCTTCGTTTCGATGCATATTCCTTCATTATTATGCTCATTCGCTTGTTATGATCAAGATTTCCTTAGTTTTGATACATATTTCTTTCATTTTGATGCTTATTCCACCATTACGATCAATATTTCCTTCATTCTGATGCTCATTAGCATGTTATGATCATCATTTTCTTCGTTTTGATGCATATTTCCTTTGATGCTCATTCGCTTGTTATGATAAACTTTCCTTCGTTTCGATGCATATTTCTTTCATTTTGATGTTCATTCGGTTGTTATGATCAACATTACCTTCGTTTCGATACATATTCCTTAATTTTGATGCTCATTCACTTGTTATGATCAACATTTCCTTCGTTTTGACACATATTCCTTCATTATGATGCTCATTCGCTTGTTATGATCAACATTTCCATCGTTTCAATGCATATTTCCTTCATTTTGATGCTCAATCGCTTATTACGACCAACATTTCCTTCGTTTCGATGCATATTCCTTCATTTTGATGTTCATTCGCTTGTTATGATCAATATTTCCTTCGTTTCGATGCATATTTCTTCATTTTGATGGTCATTCGCTTGTTATGATCAACATTTTCTTTGTTTCGATGCTTGTTTTCCTCATTTTGTTTCTCATTCTCTCATCACGATCAACATTTCCTTCATTTTGATGCTCATTCGCTTGTTATGATCAACATTTCCTTCGTTTCGATGCATATTTCCTTCACTTTGATGCTCATTTTCCTGTTATGATCAACATTATCTTCGTTTCGATGCATATTTCCTTTATTTTGATGCTCATTCGCTTGTTATGATCAACATTACCTTCGTTTCGATGCATATTCTTTCATTTTGATGCTCATTCACTTGTTATAATCAACATTTCCTTCGTTTTGTTGCATATTCCTTCATTATGATGCTCATTCGCTTGTTATGATCAACATTTCCTTCGTTTCAATGCATATTTCCTTCATTTTGATGCTCTTTCGCTTGTTATGATCAACATTACCTTCGTTTTGATGCATATTCCTTCATTTTGATGCTCATTCACTTGTTATGATCAACATTTCCTTCTTTTTGATGCATATTCCTTCATTATGATGCTCATTCGCTTGTTATGATCAACATTTATTTCGTTTCAATGCATATTTCCTTCATTTTGATGCCCATTCTCTTGTTATGATCAACATTTCCTTCGTTTTGATGAATATTCCTTCATTTTTGTGCTCATTCGCTTGTTATAATCAACATTTCCTTTGTTTCGATGTATATTTCCTTCATTTTGATGCCCATTCTCTAATTACGTTCAACATTTCCATTAATTTGATTCTCATTCAGTTGTTATGATCAATATTTCCTTCGTTTTGATTCATATTTACTTCATTTTAATGCTCATTCGCTTGTTATGATCAACTTTTCCTTCGTTTGGATTCATGTTTCCTTCATTTTGATGCTCATTCGCTTGTTATGATCCACATTACCTTCGTTTCGTTGCCTATTCCTTCATTTTGATGCTCATTTGCTTGTTATTATCAACATTTCATTCGTTTCGATGCATATTCCTTCATTTTAATGCTCATTCGCTTGTTACGATAAACATTTCCTTTGTTTCGATGCATATTTTCTTCATTTTGAAGCTCATTCTCTCATTACGATGAACATTTCCTTCGTTTTGATGCATATTCCTTCATTTTGATGCTCATTCGCTTGTTATAATCAACATTTCCTTTATTCCTATGCATATTTCCTTAATTTTGATGCTTATTCACTTGTTATGATCAACATTTCCTTCATTTGGATGCATGTTTTCTTTATTTTGATGCTTATTCTCTTGTTATGATCAACATTTTCTTTGTTTCGATGCATATTCCTTCATTATTATGCTCATTCGCTTGTTATGATCAAGATTTCCTTAGTTTTGATACATATTTCTTTCATTTTGATGCTTATTCTACCATTACGATCAATATTTCCTTCATTTTGATGCTCATTAGCATGTTATGATCATCATTTTCTTTTTTTTGATGCATATTTCCTTTGATGCTCATTCGCTTGTTATGATAAACTTTCCTTCGTTTCGATGCATATTTCTTTCATTTTGATGCTCATTCGGTTGTTATGATCAACATTACCTTAGTTTCGATGCATATTTCCTTAATTTTGATGCTTATTCGCTTGTTATGATCAATATTTTCTTCGTTTCGATGCATATTCCTTCATTATTATGCTAATTCGCTTGTTATGATAAAGATTTCCTTAGTTTTGATACATATTTCTTTCATTTTGATGCTTATTCTACCATTACGATCAATATTTCCTTCATTTTGATGCTCATTAGCATGTTATGATCATCATTTTCTACGTTTTGATGCATATTTCCTTCATTTTGATGCTCATTCGCTTGTTATGATCAACTTTCCTTCGTTTCGATGCATATTTCTTTCATTTTGATGCTCGTTCGCTTGTTATGATCAACATTACCTTCGTTTCGATGCATATTCCTTCATTTTGATGTTCATTCGCTTGTTATGATCAATATTTCCTTCGTTTCAATGCATATTTCTTCATTTTGATGGTCATTAGCTTGTTATGATCAATATTTTCTTCGTTTCAATGCATATTTTCTTCATTTTGATGCTCAATCGCTTGTAATGACCAACATTTCCTTCGTTTCGATGCATATTCCTTCATTTTGATGTTCATTCGCTTGATATGATCAATATTTCCTTCGTTTCGATGCATATTTCTTCATTTTGATGGTCATTAGCTTGTTATGATCAATATTTTCTTCGTTTCGATGCTTATTTTCCTCATTTTGATGCTCATTCTCTCATAACGATCAACATTTCCTTTATTTTGATGCTCATTCGTTTGTTATGATCAACATTTCCTTCGTTTCGATGCATATTTCCTTCACTTTGATGATCATTTTCCTGTTATGATCAACATTATCTTCATTTCGATGCATATTTCCTTTATTTTGATGCTCATTCGCTTGTTATGATCAACATTACCTTTGTTTTGATCCATATTCCTTCATTTTGATGCTCATTCACTTGTCATGATCAACATCGTTTTGATGCATATTCCTTCATTACGATGCTCATTCTCTTATTATGATCAACATTTCCTTCGTTTCAATGTATATTTCCTTCATTTTGATGCTCATTCGCTTGATATGATCAACATTTCCTCCATTTTGATGAATATTCCTTCATTTTTATGCACATTCGCTTGTTATAATCAACATTTCCTTCATTTCGATGTATATTTCCTTCATTTTGATGCCCATTCTCTAATTAAGTTCAACATTTCCATTAATTTGATTCTCATTCGCTTGTTATGATCAATATTTCCTTCGTTTTGATTCATATTTACTTTATTTTAATGCTCATTCGCTTGTTATGATCAACTTTTCCTTCGTTTGGATGCATGTTTCCTTCATTTTGATGCTCATTCGGTTGTTATGATCCACATTACCTTCGTTTCATTGCATATTCCTTCATTTTGATGCTCATTTGCTTGTTATTATCAACATTTCATTCGTTTCGATGCATATTCCTTCATTTTAATGCTCATTCGCTTGTTACGATAAACATTTCCTTTGTTTCGATGCATATTTTCTTCATTTTGAAGCTCATTCTCTCATTACGATGAACATTTCCTTCGTTTTGATGCATATTTCTTCATTTTGATGCTCATTCGCTTGTTATAATCAAATTTCCTTTGTTCCTATGCATATTTCCTTAATTTTGATGCTTATTCTCTTGTTATGATCAACATTTCCTTCGTTTGGATACATGTTTTCTTTATTTTGATGCTTATTTTCTTGTTATGATCAACATTTTCTTCGTTTCGATGCATATTCCTTCATTATTATGCTCATTCGCTTGTTATGATCAAGATTTCCTTAGTTTTGATACATATTTCTTTCATTTTGATGCTTATTCCACCATTACGATCAATATTTCCTTCATTCTGATGCTCATTAGCATGTTATGATCATCATTTTCTTCGTTTTGATGCATATTTCCTTTGATGCTCATTCGCTTGTTATGATAAACTTTCCTTCGTTTCGATGCATATTTCTTTCATTTTGATGTTCATTCGGTTGTTATGATCAACATTACCTTCGTTTCGATACATATTCCTTAATTTTGATGCTCATTCACTTGTTATGATCAACATTTCCTTCGTTTTGACACATATTCCTTCATTATGATGCTCATTCGCTTGTTATGATCAACATTTCCATCGTTTCAATGCATATTTCCTTCATTTTGATGCTCAATCGCTTATTACGACCAACATTTCCTTCGTTTCGATGCATATTCCTTCATTTTGATGTTCATTCGCTTGTTATGATCAATATTTCCTTCGTTTCGATGCATATTTCTTCATTTTGATGGTCATTCGCTTGTTATGATCAACATTTTCTTTGTTTCGATGCTTATTTTCCTCATTTTGTTTCTCATTCTCTCATCACGATCAACATTTCCTTCATTTTGATGCTCATTCGCTTGTTATGATCAACATTTCCTTCGTTTCGATGCATATTTCCTTCACTTTGATGCTCATTTTCCTGTTATGATCAACATTATCTTCGTTTCGATGCATATTTCCTTTATTTTGATGCTCATTCGCTTGTTATGATCAACATTACCTTCGTTTCGATGCATATTCTTTCATTTTGATGCTCATTCACTTGTTATAATCAACATTTCCTTCGTTTTGTTGCATATTCCTTCATTATGATGCTCATTCGCTTGTTATGATCAACATTTCCTTCGTTTCAATGCATATTTCCTTCATTTTGATGCTCTTTCGCTTGTTATGATCAACATTACCTTCGTTTTGATGCATATTCCTTCATTTTGATGCTCATTCACTTGTTATGATCAACATTTCCTTCTTTTTGATGCATATTCCTTCATTATGATGCTCATTCGCTTGTTATGATCAACATTTATTTCGTTTCAATGCATATTTCCTTCATTTTGATGCCCATTCTCTTGTTATGATCAACATTTCCTTCGTTTTGATGAATATTCCTTCATTTTTGTGCTCATTCGCTTGTTATAATCAACATTTCCTTTGTTTCGATGTATATTTCCTTCATTTTGATGCCCATTCTCTAATTACGTTCAACATTTCCATTAATTTGATTCTCATTCAGTTGTTATGATCAATATTTCCTTCGTTTTGATTCATATTTACTTCATTTTAATGCTCATTCGCTTGTTATGATCAACTTTTCCTTCGTTTGGATTCATGTTTCCTTCATTTTGATGCTCATTCGCTTGTTATGATCCACATTACCTTCGTTTCGTTGCCTATTCCTTCATTTTGATGCTCATTTGCTTGTTATTATCAACATTTCATTAGTTTCGATGCATATTCCTTCATTTTAATGCTCATTCGCTTGTTACGATAAACATTTCCTTTGTTTCGATGCATATTTTCTTCATTTTGAAGCTCATTCTCTCATTACGATGAACATTTCCTTCGTTTTGATGCATATTCCTTCATTTTGATGCTCATTCGCTTGTTATAATCAACATTTCCTTTGTTCCTATGCATATTTCCTTAATTTTGATGCTTATTCACTTGTTATGATCAACATTTCCTTCATTTGGATGCATGTTTTCTTTATTTTGATGCTTATTCTCTTGTTATGATCAACATTTTCTTCGTTTCGATGCATATTCCTTCATTATTATGCTCATTCGCTTGTTATGATCAAGATTTCCTTAGTTTTGATACATATTTCTTTCATTTTGATGCTTATTCTACCATTACGATCAATATTTCCTTCATTTTGATGCTCATTAGCATGTTATGATCATCATTTTCTTTGTTTTGATGCATATTTCCTTTGATGCTCATTCGCTTGTTATGATAAACTTTCCTTCGTTTCGATGCATATTTCTTTCATTTTGATGCTCATTCGGTTGTTATGATCAACATTACCTTCGTTTCGATGCATATTCCTTAATTTTGATGCTCATTCACTTGTTATGATCAACATTTCCTTCGTTTTGATACATATTCCTTCATTATGATGCTCATTCGCTTGTTATGATCAACATTTCCATCGTTTCAATGCATATTTCCTTCATTTTGATGCTCAATCGCTTATTACGACCAACATTTCCTTCGTTTCGATGCATATTCCTTCATTTTGATGTTCATTCGCTTGTTATGATCAATATTTCCTTCATTTCGATGCATATTTCTTCATTTTGATGGTCATTCGTTTGTTATGATCAACATTTTCTTCGTTTCGATGCTTATTTTCCTCATTTTGTTTCTCATTCTCTCATCACGATCAACATTTCCTTCATTTTGATGCTCATTCGCTTGTTATGATCAACATTTCCTTCGTTTCGATGCATATTTCCTTCACTTTGATGCTCATTTTCCTGTTATGATCAACATTATCTTCGTTTCGATGCATATTTCCTTTATTTTGATGCTCATTCGCTTGTTATGATCAACATTACCTTCGTTTCGATGCATATTCTTTCATTTTGATGCTCATTCACTTGTTATAATCAACATTTCCTTCGTTTTGTTGCATATTCCTTCATTATGATGCTCATTCGCTTGTTATGATCAACATTTCCTTCGTTTCAATGCATATTTCCTTCATTTTGATGCTCTTTCGCTTGTTATGATCAACATTACCTTCGTTTTGATGCATATTCCTTCATTTTGATGCTCATTCACTTGTTATGATCAACATTTCCTTCTTTTTGATGCATATTCCTTCATTATGATGCTCATTCGCTTGTTATGATCAACATTTACTTCGTTTCAATGCATATTTCCTTCATTTTGATGCCCATTCTCTTGTTATGATCAACATTTCCTTCGTTTTGATGAATATTCCTTCATTTTTGTGCTCATTCGCTTGTTATAATCAACATTTCCTTTGTTTCGATGTATATTTCCTTCATTTTGATGCCCATTCTCTAATTACGTTCAACATTTCCATTAATTTGATTCTCATTCAGTTGTTATTATCAATATTTCCTTCGTTTTGATTCATATTTACTTCATTTTAATGCTCATTCGCTTGCTATGATCAACTTTTCCTTCGTTTGGATTCATGTTTCCTTCATTTTGATGCTCATTCGCTTGTTATGATCCACATTACCTTCGTTTCGTTGCATATTCCTTCATTTTGATGCTCATTTGCTTGTTATTATCAACATTTCATTAGTTTCGATGCATATTCCTTCATTTTAATGCTCATTCGCTTGTTACGATAAACATTTCCTTTGTTTCGATGCATATTTTCTTCATTTTGAAGCTCATTCTCTCATTACGATGAACATTTCCTTCGTTTTGATGCATATTCCTTCATTTTGATGCTCATTCGCTTGTTATAATCAACATTTCCTTTGTTCCTATGCATATTTCCTTAATTTTGATGCTTATTCACTTGTTATGATCAACATTTCCTTCATTTGGATGCATGTTTTCTTTATTTTGATGTTTATTCTCTTGTTATGATCAACATTTTCTTCGTTTCGATGCATATTCCTTCATTATTATGCTCATTCGCTTGTTATGATCAAGATTTCCTTAGTTTTGATACATATTTCTTTCATTTTGATGCTTATTCTACCATTACGATCAATATTTCCTTCATTTTGATGTTCATTAGCATGTTATGATCATCATTTTCTTTGTTTTGATGCATATTTCCTTCATTTTGATGCTCATTCGCTTGTTATGATCAACTTTCCTTCGTTTCGATGCATATTTCTTTCATTTTGATGCTCATTCGGTTGTTATGATCAACATTACATTCGTTTCGATGCATATTCCTTAATTTTGATGCTCATTCACTTGTTATAATCAACATTTCCTTCGTTTTGATACATATTCCTTTATTATGATGCTCATTCGCTTGTTATGATCAACATTTCCTTCGTTTCAATGCATATTTCCTTCATTTTGATGCTCAATCTCTTGTTATGACCAACATTTCCTTCGTTTCGATGCATATTCCTTCATTTTGATGTTCATTCGCTTGTTATGATCAATATTTCCTTCGTTTCGATGCATATTTCTTCATTTTGATGGTCATTCGCTTGTTATGATCAACATTTTCTTCGTTTCGATGCTTATTTTCCTCATTTTGTTTCTCATTCTCTCGTCACGATCAACATTTCCTTCATTTTGATGCTCATTCGCTTGTTATGATCAACATTTCCTTCGTTTCGAAGCATATTTCCTTCACTTTGATGCTCATTTTCCTGTTATGATCAACATTATCTTCGTTTCGATGCATATTTCATTTATTTTGATGCTCATTCGCTTGTTATGATCAACATTACCTTCGTTTCGATGCATATTCTTTCATTTTGATGCTCATTCACTTGTTATAATCAACATTTCCTTCGTTTTGATGCATATTCCTTCATTATGATGCTCATTCGCTTGTTATGATCAACATTTCCTTCGTTTCAATGCATGTTTCCTTTATTTTGATGCTTGTTCGCTTGTTATGATCAACATTTCCTTCGTTTTGATGAATATTCCTTCATTTTTGTGCTCATTCGCTTGTTATAATCAACATTTACTTCGTTTCGATGTATATTTCCTTCATTTTGATGCCCATTCTCTAGTTAAGTTCAACATTTCCTTTAATTTGATTCTCATTCGCTTGTTATTATCAACATTTCCTTCGTTTTGATGCATATTTACTTTATTTTAGTGCTCATTCGCTTGTTATGGTTAACTTTTCCTTCGTTTGGATGCATGTTTCCTTCATTTTGATTCTCATTCGCTTGTTATGATCCACATTACCTTCGTTTCGTTGCATATTCCTTCATTTTGATGCTCATTTGCTAATTATGATCAACATTTCCTTCGTTTCGATGCATATTCCTACATTTTAATGCTCATTCGCTTGTTACGATAAACATTTCCTTTGTTTTGATGCATATTTTCTTCATTTTGAAGCTCATTCTCTCATTACGAAGAACATTTCCTTCGTTTTGATGCATATTCCTTCATTTTGATGCTCATTCGCTTGTTATAATCAATATTTCCTTTGTTCCTATGCATATTTCCTTAATTTTGATGTTTATTCACTTGTTATGATCAACATTTCCTTCGTTTGGATGCATGTTTTCTTTATTTTGATGCTTATTCGCTTGTTATGATCAACATTTTCTTCGTTTCGATGCATATTCCTTCATTATTATGCTCATTCGCTTGTTATGATCAAGATTTCCTAAGTTTTGATACATATTTCTTTCATTTTGATGCTTATTCTATCATTACGATAATGAGCATCATTTTTTCGTTTTGATGCATATTTCCTTTATTTTGATGCTCATTCGCTTGTTATGATCAACTTTCCTTCGTTTCGATGCATATTTCTTTCATTTTGATGCTCATTCGGTTGTTATGATCAACATTACCTTGGTTTCGATGCGTATTCCTTCATTTTGATGCTCATTCACTTGTTATAATCAATATTTCCTTCGTTTTGATGCATATTCGTTCATTATGATGCTCATTCGCTTGTTATAATCAACATTTCCTTCGTTTTGATGCATATTCCTTCATTATGATGCTCATTCGCTTGTTATGATCAACATTTCCTTCGTTTCAATGCATATTTTCTTCATTTTGATGCTCAATCGCTTGTTATGACCAACATTTCCTTCGTTTCGATGCATATTCCTTCATTTTGTTGTTCATTCGCTTGTTATGATCAATATTTCCTTCGTTTCGATGCATATTTCTTCATTTTGATGGTCATTAGCTTGTTATGATCAATATTTTCTTCGTTTCAATGCTTATTTTCCTCATTTTGATGCTCATTCTCTCATCATGATCAACATTTCCTTGATTTTGATGCTTATTCGCTTGTTATGATCAAAATTTTCTTCGTTTCGATGCATATTTCCTTCACTTAGATGCTCATTTTCCTGTTATGATCAACATTATCTTCGTTTCGATGCATATTTCCTTTATTTTGATGCTCATTCGCTTGTTATGATCAACATTACCTCCGTTTTGATGCATATTCCTTCATTTTGATGCTCATTCACTTGTTATGATCAACATTTTCTTCGTTTTGATGCATATTCCTTCATTATGATGCTCATTCGCTTGTTATGATCAACAATTCCTTCGTTTCAATGCATATTTCCTTCATTTTGATGCTCATTCCTTGTTATGATCAACATTTCCTTTGTTTTGATGAATTTTCCTTCATTTTTGTGCTCATTCGCTTTTTATAATCAACATTTCCTTTATTTCGATGTATATTTCCTTCATATTGATGCCCATTCTCTAATTACGCTCTACATTTCCATTAATTTGATTCTCATTCGCTTGTTATGATTAACATTTCCTTCGTTTTGATTCATATTTACTACATTTTAATGCTCATTCGCTTGTTATGATCAACTTTTCCTTCGTTTGGATGCATGTTTCCTTCATTTTGATGCTCATTCCCTTGTTATGATCCACATTACCTTCGTTTCGTTGCATATTCCTTCATTTTGATGCTTATTTGCATGTTATGATCAACATTTCCTTTGTTTCAATGCATATTCCTTCATTTTAATGCTCATTCGCTTGTTACGATAAACATTTCCTTTGTTTCGATGCATATTTTCTTCATGTTGAAGCTCATTCTCTCATTACGATGAACATTTCCTTCATTTTGATGCATATTCCTTCATTTTGATGCTCATTCGCTTGTTATAATCAACATTTCCTTTGTTCCTATTCATATTTCCTTAATTTTGATGCTTATTCACTTGTTATGATCAACATTTCCTTCGTTTGGATGCATGTTTTCTTCATTTTGATGCTTATTCGCCTGTTATGATCAATATTTTCTTCGTTTCGATGCATATTCCTTCATTATTATGCTCATTCGCTTGTTATGATTAGGATTTCCTTAGTTTTGATACATATTTCTTTCATTTTGATGCTTATTCTATCATTACGATCAATATTTCCTTCATTTTGATGCTCATTAGCTTGTTATGATCATCATTTTCTTCGTTTTGATGCATATTTTCTTCATTTTGATGCTCATTCGCTTGTTATGATCAACTTTCCTTCGTTTCGATGCATATTTCCTTCATTTTGATTCTCATTCGGTTGTTATGATCAACATTACCTTCGTTTCGATGCATATTCCTTCATTTTGATGCTCATTCACTTTTATGATCAACTTTTCCTTCGTTTTGACGCATATTCCTTCATTATGATGCTCATTCGCTTGTTATGATCAACATTTCCTTTGTTTCAATGCATATTTCCTTCATTTTGATGCTCATTCGCTTGTTATGATCAATATTTCTTTCGTTTTGATGAATATTTCTTCATTTTTGTGCTCATTCGCTTGTTATAATCAACATTTCCTTCGTTTAGATATATATTTCCTTTATTTTGATGCCTGTTCTCTTATTACGTTCAATATTTCCTTTAATTTGATTTTCATTCACTTGTTATGATCAACATTTCCTTCATTTTGATGCATATTTACTTCATTTTGATGCTCATTCGCTTGTTATGATCAATATTTTTTTCGATTCGATGCATATTTCCTTTATTTTGATACTCATTTGCTTGTTATGATTAACATTTCCTTCGTTTTGATGCATATTTTCTTTATTTTGATACTCATTTGCTCGTTATGATCAACATTTTCTTCGTTTCGATACATATTTACATTATTTTGATGCTCATTCTCTCATTACGATCAACTTTTCCTTCATATTGATGCTCATTAGCATGTTATGATCAACATTTCCTTGGTTTTGGTGCATATTTCCTTAATTTTGATGCTCATTCTCCATTACGATCAACATTTACTTCATTTTGATGCTCATTCGCTTGTTATGATCACCATTTCCTTCGTTTTGATGCATATTTCCTTCATTTCAATGCATATTTCATTCATTTTGATGCTCATTCGCTTGTTATGATCAACATTTCCTTCGTTTTGATGCATATTTCCTTCATTTTGATGCTCATTCGTTCGTTATGAACAACAATTCTTTCCTTTTGATGCATATTTTCTTCATTTTGATGCTAATTCTCTCATTTCGATCAACATTTCCTTCATTTTGATGATCATTCGGTTGTTACGATCAATATTTTTTTCGTTTCGTTGCATATTTCCTTCATTTTGATGCTCATTCGCTTGTTATGACCAACATTTCCTGAGTTTCGATGCATATTCCTTCATTTTGATGTTCATTCGCTTGTTATGATCAATATTTCCTTCGTTTCGATGCATATTTCTTCATTTTGATGGTCATTCGCTTGTTATGATCAACATTTTCTTCGTTTCGATGCTTATTTTCCTCATTTTGATGCTCATTCTCTCATCACGATCAACATTTCCTTCATTTTGATGTTCATTCGCTTGTTATGATCAACATTTCCTTCGTTTCGATGCATATTTCCTTCACTTTGATGCTTATTTTCCTATTATGATCAACATGACCTTTTTTCGATGCATATTCCTTCATTTTGATGCTCATTCACTTGTTATGATCAACATTTCCTTTGTTTTGATGTATATTCCTTCATTATGATGCTCATTCCCTTGTTATGATCAACATTTCCTTCGTTTCAATGCATATTTCCTTCATTTTGATGCTCAATCGCTTGTTATGACGAACATTTCCTTCGTTTCGATGCATATTCCTTCATTTTGATGCTTATTCGCTTGTTATGATCAATATTTTCTTCGTTTCGATGCATATTCCTTCATTATTATGCTAATTCGCTTGTTATGATAAAGATTTCCTTAGTTTTGATACATATTTCTTTCATTTTGATGCTTATTCTACCATTACGATCAATATTTCCTTCATTTTGATGCTCATTAGCATGTTATGATCATCATTTTCTACGTTTTGATGCATATTTCCTTCATTTTGATGCTCATTCGCTTGTTATGATCAACTTTCCTTCGTTTCGATGCATATTTCTTTCATTTTGATGCTCATTCGCTTGTTATGATCAACATTACCTTCGTTTCGATGCATATTCCTTCATTTTGATGTTCATTCGCTTGTTATGATCAATATTTCCTTCGTTTCGATGCATATTTCTTCATTTTGATGGTCATTAGCTTGTTATGATCAATATTTTCTTCGTTTCAATGCATATTTTCTTCATTTTGATGCTCAATCGCTTGTAATGACCAACATTTCCTTCGTTTCGATGCATATTCCTTCATTTTGATGTTCATTCGCTTGATATGATCAATATTTCCTTCGTTTCGATGCATATTTCTTCATTTTGATGGTCATTAGCTTGTTATGATCAATATTTTCTTCGTTTCGATGCTTATTTTCCTCATTTTGATGCTCATTCTCTCATAACGATCAACATTTCCTTTATTTTGATGCTCATTCGTTTGTTATGATCAACATTTCCTTCGTTTCGATGCATATTTCCTTCACTTTGATGATCATTTTCCTGTTATGATCAACATTATCTTCATTTCGATGCATATTTCCTTTATTTTGATGCTCATTCGCTTGTTATGATCAACATTACCTTTGTTTTGATCCATATTCCTTCATTTTGATGCTCATTCACTTGTCATGATCAACATCGTTTTGATGCATATTCCTTCATTACGATGCTCATTCTCTTATTATGATCAACATTTCCTTCGTTTCAATGTATATTTCCTTCATTTTGATGCTCATTCGCTTGATATGATCAACATTTCCTCCATTTTGATGAATATTCCTTCATTTTTATGCACATTCGCTTGTTATAATCAACATTTCCTTCATTTCGATGTATATTTCCTTCATTTTGATGCCCATTCTCTAATTAAGTTCAACATTTCCATTAATTTGATTCTCATTCGCTTGTTATGATCAATATTTCCTTCGTTTTGATTCATATTTACTTTATTTTAATGCTCATTCGCTTGTTATGATCAACTTTTCCTTCGTTTGGATGCATGTTTCCTTCATTTTGATGCTCATTCGGTTGTTATGATCCACATTACCTTCGTTTCATTGCATATTCCTTCATTTTGATGCTCATTTGCTTGTTATTATCAACATTTCATTCGTTTCGATGCATATTCCTTCATTTTAATGCTCATTCGCTTGTTACGATAAACATTTCCTTTGTTTCGATGCATATTTTCTTCATTTTGAAGCTCATTCTCTCATTACGATGAACATTTCCTTCGTTTTGATGCATATTTCTTCATTTTGATGCTCATTCGCTTGTTATAATCAAATTTCCTTTGTTCCTATGCATATTTCCTTAATTTTGATGCTTATTCTCTTGTTATGATCAACATTTCCTTCGTTTGGATACATGTTTTCTTTATTTTGATGCTTATTTTCTTGTTATGATCAACATTTTCTTCGTTTCGATGCATATTCCTTCATTATTATGCTCATTCGCTTGTTATGATCAAGATTTCCTTAGTTTTGATACATATTTCTTTCATTTTGATGCTTATTCCACCATTACGATCAATATTTCCTTCATTCTGATGCTCATTAGCATGTTATGATCATCATTTTCTTCGTTTTGATGCATATTTCCTTTGATGCTCATTCGCTTGTTATGATAAACTTTCCTTCGTTTCGATGCATATTTCTTTCATTTTGATGTTCATTCGGTTGTTATGATCAACATTACCTTCGTTTCGATACATATTCCTTAATTTTGATGCTCATTCACTTGTTATGATCAACATTTCCTTCGTTTTGACACATATTCCTTCATTATGATGCTCATTCGCTTGTTATGATCAACATTTCCATCGTTTCAATGCATATTTCCTTCATTTTGATGCTCAATCGCTTATTACGACCAACATTTCCTTCGTTTCGATGCATATTCCTTCATTTTGATGTTCATTCGCTTGTTATGATCAATATTTCCTTCGTTTCGATGCATATTTCTTCATTTTGATGGTCATTCGCTTGTTATGATCAACATTTTCTTTGTTTCGATGCTTATTTTCCTCATTTTGTTTCTCATTCTCTCATCACGATCAACATTTCCTTCATTTTGATGCTCATTCGCTTGTTATGATCAACATTTCCTTCGTTTCGATGCATATTTCCTTCACTTTGATGCTCATTTTCCTGTTATGATCAACATTATCTTCGTTTCGATGCATATTTCCTTTATTTTGATGCTCATTCGCTTGTTATGATCAACATTACCTTCGTTTCGATGCATATTCTTTCATTTTGATGCTCATTCACTTGTTATAATCAACATTTCCTTCGTTTTGTTGCATATTCCTTCATTATGATGCTCATTCGCTTGTTATGATCAACATTTCCTTCGTTTCAATGCATATTTCCTTCATTTTGATGCTCTTTCGCTTGTTATGATCAACATTACCTTCGTTTTGATGCATATTCCTTCATTTTGATGCTCATTCACTTGTTATGATCAACATTTCCTTCTTTTTGATGCATATTCCTTCATTATGATGCTCATTCGCTTGTTATGATCAACATTTATTTCGTTTCAATGCATATTTCCTTCATTTTGATGCCCATTCTCTTGTTATGATCAACATTTCCTTCGTTTTGATGAATATTCCTTCATTTTTGTGCTCATTCGCTTGTTATAATCAACATTTCCTTTGTTTCGATGTATATTTCCTTCATTTTGATGCCCATTCTCTAATTACGTTCAACATTTCCATTAATTTGATTCTCATTCAGTTGTTATGATCAATATTTCCTTCGTTTTGATTCATATTTACTTCATTTTAATGCTCATTCGCTTGTTATGATCAACTTTTCCTTCGTTTGGATTCATGTTTCCTTCATTTTGATGCTCATTCGCTTGTTATGATCCACATTACCTTCGTTTCGTTGCCTATTCCTTCATTTTGATGCTCATTTGCTTGTTATTATCAACATTTCATTCGTTTCGATGCATATTCCTTCATTTTAATGCTCATTCGCTTGTTACGATAAACATTTCCTTTGTTTCGATGCATATTTTCTTCATTTTGAAGCTCATTCTCTCATTACGATGAACATTTCCTTCGTTTTGATGCATATTCCTTCATTTTGATGCTCATTCGCTTGTTATAATCAACATTTCCTTTATTCCTATGCATATTTCCTTAATTTTGATGCTTATTCACTTGTTATGATCAACATTTCCTTCATTTGGATGCATGTTTTCTTTATTTTGATGCTTATTCTCTTGTTATGATCAACATTTTCTTTGTTTCGATGCATATTCCTTCATTATTATGCTCATTCGCTTGTTATGATCAAGATTTCCTTAGTTTTGATACATATTTCTTTCATTTTGATGCTTATTCTACCATTACGATCAATATTTCCTTCATTTTGATGCTCATTAGCATGTTATGATCATCATTTTCTTTTTTTTGATGCATATTTCCTTTGATGCTCATTCGCTTGTTATGATAAACTTTCCTTCGTTTCGATGCATATTTCTTTCATTTTGATGCTCATTCGGTTGTTATGATCAACATTACCTTAGTTTCGATGCATATTTCCTTAATTTTGATGCTTATTCGCTTGTTATGATCAATATTTTCTTCGTTTCGATGCATATTCCTTCATTATTATGCTAATTCGCTTGTTATGATAAAGATTTCCTTAGTTTTGATACATATTTCTTTCATTTTGATGCTTATTCTACCATTACGATCAATATTTCCTTCATTTTGATGCTCATTAGCATTGTTTATGATCATCATTTTCTACGTTTTGATGCATATTTCCTTCATTTTGATGCTCATTCGCTTGTTATGATCAACTTTCCTTCGTTTCGATGCATATTTCTTTCATTTTGATGCTCATTCGCTTGTTATGATCAACATTACCTTCGTTTCGATGCATATTCTTCATTTTGATGCTCATTCGCTTGTTATGATCAATATTTCCTTCGTTTCAATGCATATTTTCTTCATTTTGATGGTCATTCGCTTGTTATGATCCAATATTTTCTTCGTTTCAATGCATATTTTCTTCATTTTGATGCTCAATCGCTTGTTATGACAAACATTTCCTTCGTTTCGATGCATATTCCTTCATTTTGATGTTCATTCGCTTGTTATGATCAATATTTCCTTCGTTTCGATGCATATTTCTTCATTTTGATGGTCATTCGCTTGTTATGATCAAATATTTTCTTCGTTTCGATGCTTATTTTCCTCATTTTGATGCTCATTCTCTC
>JAHCLQ010000762.1:0-60757 GCA_023678885.1 Pogostemon cablin
GAGAAAACGAGCATCAAAATAATGGAAATATGAATCGAAAAGAAAGAAATGTTGATCACAACGAGAAAACGAACATCAAAATGATGAAAATATTCATCGAAACGAAGGAAATGTTGATCGTAACGAGAAAATATGCATCAAAATGATGGAAATATGCATTGAAACGAAGAAAATGTTGATCATATCGAGAAAATGAGCATCAAAATAATGGAAATATGCATCGAAAAGGAGGAAATGTTGATCGTAACGAGAAAACGTGCATCAAAATAATGGAAATATGCATCGAAAAGAAGGAAATGTTGATCATAACGAGAAAACGAGCATCAAAATGATGTAAATATGCATCTAAACGAAGGAAATGTTGATCGTAACGAGAAAATATGAATCAAAATGATGGAAATATGCATCGAAACGAAAAAATATTGATCATATTGAGAAAATGAGCATCAAAATGATTGAAATATGAATCGAAAAGAAGGAAATGTTGATCATATCGTGAAAACGAGCATATAAATGAAGGAAATATTGATCGTAACGAGAAAATGTGCATCAAAATGAAGGAAATATGCATCGAAACAAAGAAAATGTTAATCATAATGAGAAAACGATCATAAAAATGATGAAAATATGTATCGAAACGAAGGAAATGTTGATCGTAATAAGAAAATGATCATCAAAATGAAGAAATATGCATCTAAACGAAAAAAATATTGATCATATCGAGAAAATGAGCATCAAAATAATGAAAATATGCATCGAAAAGAAGGAAATGTTTATCATAACGAGAAAACGAGCATCAAAATAATGGAAATTGCATCGAAAAGAAGGAAATGTTGATCATAACGAGAAAACAAGCATCAAATTGATAAAAATATGCATCGAAACGAAGGAATATTGATCGTAACGAGAAAATATGCATCAAAATGATGGAAATATGCATCGAAACGAAGAAAATGTTGATCGTATCGAGAAAATGAGCATCAAAATAATGGAAATATGCATCGAAAAGAAGGAAATGTTGATCATAACGAGAAAACGATCATCAAAATGATGAAAATATGCATCGAAACGAATAAAATGTTGATCGTAACGAGAAAACGAGCATCAAAATAATGGAAATATGCATCGAAAAGAAAGAAATGTTGATCACAACGAGAAAACGAACATCAAAATGATGAAAATATTCATCGAAACGAAGGAAATGTTGATCGTAACGAGAAAATATGCATCAAAATGATGGAAATATGCATCGAAACGAAGAAAATGTTGATCATATCGAGAAAATGAGCATCAAAATAATAGAAATATGCATCGAAAAGTAGGAAATGTTGATCTTATCTAGAAAACGAGCATCTAAACGAAGGAAATATTGATCGTAACGAGAAAATACGCATCAAAATGAAGGAAATATGCATCGAAACAAAGAAAATGTTAATCATAATGAGAAAACGAGCATAAAAATGATGATAATATGTATCGAAACCAAGGAAATGTTGATCGTAACGAGAAAATGATCATAAAAATGAAGAAATATGCATCGCAACGAAGAAAATATTGATCATATCGAGAAAATGAGCATCAAAATAATGAAAATATGCTTCGAAAAGAAGGAAATGTTTATCATAACGAGAAAACGAGCATCAAAATAATGGAAATTGCATCGAAAAGAAGGAAATGTTTATCATAACGAGAAAACGAGCATCAAATTGATAAAAATATGCATCGAAACGAAGGAATATTGATCGTAACGAGAAAATATGCATCAAAATGATGGAAATATGCATCGAAACGAAGAAAATGTTGATCATATCGAGAAAATGAGCATCAAAATAATGGAAATATGCATCGAAAAGAAGGAAATGTTGATCATAACGAGAAAACGATCATCAAAATGATGAAAATATGCATCGAAACGAAGAAAATGTTGATCGTAACGAGAAAACGAGCATCAAAATAATGGAAATATGAATCGAAAAGAAAGAAATGTTGATCACAACGAGAAAACGAACATCAAAATGATGAAAATATTCATCGAAACGAAGGAAATGTTGATCGTAACGAGAAAATATGCATCAAAATGATGGAAATATGCATTGAAACGAAGAAAATGTTGATCATATCGAGAAAATGAGCATCAAAATAATGGAAATATGCATCGAAAAGGAGGAAATGTTGATCGTAACGAGAAAACGTGCATCAAAATAATGGAAATATGCATCGAAAAGAAGGAAATGTTGATCATAACGAGAAAACGAGCATCAAAATGATGTAAATATGCATCTAAACGAAGGAAATGTTGATCGTAACGAGAAAATATGAATCAAAATGATGGAAATATGCATCGAAACGAAAAAATATTGATCATATTGAGAAAATGAGCATCAAAATGATTGAAATATGAATCGAAAAGAAGGAAATGTTGATCATAATGTGAAAACGAGCATATAAATGAAGGAAATATTGATCGTAACGAGAAAATGTGCATCAAAATGAAGGAAATATGCATCGAAACAAAGAAAATGTTAATCATAATGAGAAAACGATCATAAAAATGATGAAAATATGTATCGAAACGAAGGAAATGTTGATCGTAATAAGAAAATGATCATCAAAATGAAGAAATATGCATCTAAACGAAGAAAATATTGATCATATCGAGAAAATGAGCATCAAAATAATGAAAATATGCATCGAAAAGAAGGAAATGTTTATCATAACGAGAAAACGAGCATCAAAATAATGGAAATTGCATCGAAAAGAAGGAAATGTTGATCATAACGAGAAAACGAGCATCAAATTGATAAAAATATGCATCGAAACGAAGGAATATTGATCGTAACGAGAAAATATGCATCAAAATGATGGAAATATGCATCGAAACGAAGAAAATGTTGATCGTATCGAGAAAATGAGCATCAAAATAATGGAAATATGCATCGAAAAGAAGGAAATGTTGATCATAACGAGAAAACGATCATCAAAATGATGAAAATATGCATCGAAACGAAGAAAATGTTGATCGTAACGAGAAAACGAGCATCAAAATAATGGAAATATGCATCGAAAAGAAAGAAATGTTGATCACAACGAGAAAACGAACATCAAAATGATGAAAATATTCATCGAAACGAAGGAAATGTTGATCGTAACGAGAAAATATGCATCAAAATGATGGAAATATGCATCGAAACGAAGAAAATGTTGATCATATCGAGAAAATGAGCATCAAAATAATAGAAATATGCATCGAAAAGTAGGAAATGTTGATCTTAACTAGAAAACGAGCATCTAAACGAAGGAAATATTGATCGTAACGAGAAAATACGCATCAAAATGAAGGAAATATGCATCGAAACAAAGAAAATGTTAATCATAATGAGAAAACGAGCATAAAAATGATGATAATATGTATCGAAACCAAGGAAATGTTGATCGTAACGAGAAAATGATCATCAAAATGAAGAAATATGCATCGAAACGAAAAAAATATTGATCATATAGAGAAAAGAGCACCAAAATAATGGAAATATGCATCGAAAAGAAGGAAATGTTGATCATAACGAGAAAACGAGCATCAAAATGATGAAAATATGCATCGAAACGAAGGAAATGTTGATCGTAACGAGAAAATATGCATCAAAATGATGGAAATATGCGTCAAAACGAAGAAAATGTTGATCTTATCGAGAAAATGAGCATCAAAATAATGGAAATATGCATCGAAAAGAAGGAAATGTTGATCGTAACGAGAAAACGAGCATCAAAATAATGGAAATATGCACCGAAAAGAAGGAAATGTTGATCATAACGAGAAAACGAGCATCAAAATGATTAAAATATGCATCGAAACGAAGGAAATGTTGATCGTAACGAAAAAATATGCATCAAAATGATGGAAATATGTATCGAAACGAAAAAATATTGATCATATTGAGAAAATGAGCATCAAAATGATTGAAATATGAATCGAAAAGAAGGAAATGTTGATCACAACGAGAAAACGAGCATATAAACGAAGGAAATATTGATCGTAACGAGAAAATGTGCATCAAAATGAAGGAAATATGCATCGAAACAAAGAAAATGTTAATCATAATGAGAAAACGAGCATAAAAATGATGAAAATATGTATCGAATATAAGGAAATGTTGATCGTAACGATAAAATGAGCATCAAAATGAAGAAATATGCATCGAAACGAAGAAAATATTGATCATTTCGAGAAAATGAGCATCAAAATAATGGAAATATGCATCGAAAAGAAGGAAATGTTGATCGTAACGAGAAAACGAGCATCAAAATAATGAAAATACGCATCGAAAAGAAAGAAATGTTGATCATAACGAGAAAACGAACATCAAAATGATAAAAATATTCATCGAAACGAAGGAAATGTTGATCGTAACGAGAAAATATGCATCAAAATGATGGAAATATGCATTGAAACAAAGAAAATATTGATCATATCGAGAAAATGAGCATCAAAATAATGGAAATATGCATCGAAAAGGAGGAAATGTTGATCGTAACGAGAAAACGTGCATCAAAATAATGGAAATATGCATCGAAAAGAAGGAAATGTTGATCATAACGAGAAAACGAGCATCAAAATGATGTAAATATGCATCTAAACGAAGGAAATTTTGATCGTAACGAGAAAATATGCATCAAAATGATGGAAATATGCATCGAAACGAAAAAATATTGATCATATTGAGAAAATGAGCATCAAAATGATTGAAATATGAATCGAAAAGAAGGAAATGTTGATCATAACGTGAAAACGAGCATATAAATGAAGGAAATATTGATCGTAACGAGAAAATGTGCATCAAAATGAAGGAAATATGCATCGAAACAAAGAAAATGTTAATCATAATGAGAAAACGATCATAAAAATGATGAAAATATGTATCGAAACGAAGGAAATGTTGATCGTAATAAGAAAATGATCATCAAAATGAAGAAATATGCATCTAAACGAAGAAAATATTGATCATATCGAGAAAATGAGCATCAAAATAATGAAAATATGCATCGAAAAGAAGGAAATGTTTATCATAACGAGAAAACGAGCATCAAAATAATGGAAATTGCATCGAAAAGAAGGAAATGTTGATCATAACGAGAAAACGAGCATCAAATTGATAAAAATATGCATCGAAACGAAGGAATATTGATCGTAACGAGAAAATATGCATCAAAATGATGGAAATATGCATCGAAACGAAGAAAATGTTGATCGTATCGAGAAAATGAGCATCAAAATAATGGAAATATGCATCGAAAAGAAGGAAATGTTGATCATAACGAGAAAACGATCATCAAAATGATGAAAATATGCATCGAAACGAAGAAAATGTTGATCGTAACGAGAAAACGAGCATCAAAATAATGGAAATATGAATCGAAAAGAAAGAAATGTTGATCACAACGAGAAAACGAACATCAAAATGATGAAAATATTCATCGAAACGAAGGAAATGTTGATCGTAACGAGAAAATAAGAATCAAAATGATGGAAATATGCATCGAAATGAAGAAAATGTTGATCATATCGAGAAAATGAGCATCAAAATAATAGAAATATGCATCGAAAAGTAGGAAATGTTGATCTTAACTAGAAAACGAGCATCTAAGCGAAGGAAATATTGATCGTAACGAGAAAATACGCTTCAAAATGAAGGAAATATGCATCGAAACAAAGAAAATGTTAATCATAATGAGAAAACGAGCATAAAAATGATGATAATATGTATCGAAACCAAGGAAATGTTGATCTTAACGAGAAAATGATCATCAAAATGAAGAAATATGCATCGAAACGAAAAAATATTGATCATATAGAGAAAAGAGCACCAAAATAATGGAAATATGCATCGAAAAGAAGGAAATGTTGATCATAACGAGAAAACGAGCATCAAAATGATGAAAATATGCATCGAAACGAAGGAAATGTTGATCGTAACGAGAAAATATGCATCAAAATGATGGAAATATGCATCAAAACGAAGAAAATGTTGATCTTATCGAGAAAATGAGCATCAAAATAATGGAAATATGCATCGAAAAGAAGGAAATGTTGATCGTAACGAGAAAACGAGCATCAAAATAATGGAAATATGCACCGAAAAGAAGGAAATGTTGATCATAACGAGAAAACGAGCATCAAAATGATTAAAATATGCATCGAAACGAAGGAAATGTTGATCGTAACGAAAAAATATGCATCAAAATGATGGAAATATGTATCGAAACGAAAAAATATTGATCATATTGAGAAAATGAGCATCAAAATGATTGAAATATGAATCGAAAAGAAGGAAATGTTGATCACAACGAGAAAACGAGCATATAAATGAAGGAAATATTGATCGTAACGAGAAAATGTGCATCAAAATGAAGGAAATATGCATCGAAACAAAGAAAATGTTAATCATAATGAGAAAACGAGCATAAAAATGATGAAAATATGTATCGAATATAAGGAAATGTTGATCGTAACGATAAAATGAGCATCAAAATGAAGAAATATGCATCGAAACGAAGAAAATATTGATCATTTCTAGAAAATGAGCATCAAAATAATGGAAATATGCATCGAAAAGAAGGAAATGTTGATCGTAACGAGAAAACGAGCATCTAAATAATGAAAATACGCATCGAAAAGAAAGAAATGTTGATCATAACGAGAAAACGAACATCAAAATTATAAAAATATTCATCGAAACGAAGGAAATGTTGATCGTAACGAGAAAATATGCATCAAAATGATGGAAATATGCATTGAAACGAAGAAAATATTGATCATATCGAGAAAATGAGCATCAAAATAATGGAAATATGCATCGAAAAGGAGGAAATGTTGATCGTAACGAGAAAACGTGCATCAAAATAATGGAAATATGCATCGAAAAGAAGGAAATGTTGATCATAACGAGAAAACGAGCATCAAAATGATGTAAATATGCATCTAAACGAAGGAAATGTTGATCGTAACGAGAAAATATGCATCAAAATGATGGAAATATGCATCGAAACGAAAAAATATTGATCATATTGAGAAAATGAGCATCAAAATGATTGAAATATGAATTGAAAAGAAGGAAATGTTGATCATAACGTGAAAACGAGCATATAAATGAAGGAAATATTGATCGTAACGAGAAAATGTGCATCAAAATGAAGGAAATATGCATCGAAACAAAGAAAATGTTAATCATAATGAGAAAACGATCATAAAAATGATGAAAATATGTATCGAAACGAAGGAAATGTTGATCGTAATAAGAAAATGATCATCAAAATGAAGAAATATGCATCTAAACGAAGAAAATATTGATCATATCGAGAAAATGAGCATCAAAATAATGAAAATATGCATCGAAAAGAAGGAAATATTTATCATAATGAGAAAACGAGCATCAAAATAATGGAAATTGCATCGAAAAGAAGGAAATGTTGATCATAACGAGAAAACGAGCATCAAATTGATAAAAATATGCATCGAAACGAAGGAATATTGATCGTAACGAGAAAATATGCATCAAAATGATGGAAATATGCATCGAAACGAAGAAAATGTTGATCGTATCGAGAAAATGAGCATCAAAATAATGGAAATATGCATCGAAAAGAAGGAAATGTTGATCATAACGAGAAAACGATCATCAAAATGATGAAAATATGCATCGAAACGAAGAAAATGTTGATCGTAACGAGAAAACGAGCATCAAAATAATGGAAATATGCATCGAAAAGAAAGAAATGTTGATCACAACTAGAAAACGAACATCAAAATGATGAAAATATTCATCGAAACGAAGGAAATATTGATCGTAACGAGAAAATATGCATCAAAATGATGGAAATATGCATCGAAACGAAGAAAATGTTGATCATATCGAGAAAATGAGCATCAAAATAATAGAAATATGCATCGAAAAGTAGGAAATGTTGATCTTAACTAGAAAACGAGCATCTAAGCGAAGGAAATATTGATCGTAACGAGAAAATACGCATCAAAATGAAGGAAATATGCATCGAAACAAAGAAAATGTTAATCATAATGAGAAAACGAGCATAAAAATGATGATAATATGTATCGAAACCAAGGAAATGTTGATCGTAACGAGAAAATGATCATCAAAATGAAGAAATATGCATCGAAACGAAAAAAATATTGATCATATAGAGAAAAGAGCACCAAAATAATGGAAATATGCATCGAAAAGAAGGAAATGTTGATCATAACGAGAAAACGAGCATCAAAATGATGAAAATATGCATCGAAACGAAGGAAATGTTGATCGTAACGAGAAAATATGCATCAAAATGATGGAAATATGCATCAAAACGAAGAAAATGTTGATCTTATCGAGAAAATGAGCATCAAAATAATGGAAATATGCATCGAAAAGACGGAAATGTTGATCGTAACGAGAAAACGAGCATCAAAATAATGGAAATATGCACCGAAAAGAAGGAAATGTTGATCATAACGAGAAAACGAGCATCAAAATGATTAAAATATGCATCGAAACGAAGGAAATGTTGATCGTAACGAAAAAATATGCATCAAAATGATGGAAATATGTATCGAAACGAAAAAATATTGATCATATTGAGAAAATGAGCATCAAAATGATTGAAATATGAATCGAAAAGAAGGAAATGTTGATCACAACGAGAAAATGAGCATATAAATGAAGGAAATATTGATCGTAACGAGAAAATGTGCATCAAAATGAAGGAAATATGCATCGAAACAAAGAAAATGTTAATCATAATGAGAAAACGAGAATAAAAATGATGAAAATATGTATCGAATATAAGGAAATGTTGATCGTAACGATAAAATGAGCATCAAAATGAAGAAATATGCATCGAAACAAAGAAAATATTGATCATTTCGAGAAAATGAGCATCAAAATAATGGAAATATGCATCGAAAAGAAGGAAATGTTGATCGTAACGAGAAAACGAGCATCAAAATAATGAAAATATGCATCGAAAAGAAAGAAATGTTGATCATAACGAGAAAACGAACATCAAAATGATAAAAATATTCATCGAAACGAAGGAAATGTTGATCGTAACGAGAAAATATGCATCAAAATGATGGAAATATGCATTGAAACGAAGAAAATGTTGATCATATCGAGAAAATGAGCATCAAAATAATGGAAATATGCATCGAAAAGGAGGAAATGTTGATCGTAACGAGAAAACGAGCATCAAAATAATGGAAATTGCATCGAAAAGAAGGAAATGTTGATCATAACGAGAAAACGAGCATCAAATTGATAAAAATATGCATCGAAACGAAGGAATATTGATCGTAACGAGAAAATATGCATCAAAATGATGGAAATATGCATCGAAACGAAGAAAATGTTGATAGTATCGAGAAAATGAGCATCAAAATAATGGAAATATGCATCGAAAAGAAGGAAATGTTGATCATAACGAGAAAACGATCATCAAAATGATGAAAATATGCATCGAAACGAAGAAAATGTTTATCGTAACGAGAAAACGAGCATCAAAATAATGGAAATATGCATCGAAAAGAAAGAAATGTTGATCACAACGAGAAAACGAACATCAAAATGATGAAAATATTCATCGAAACGAAGGAAATGTTGATCGTAATGAGAAAATATGCATCAAAATGTTGGAAATATGCATCGAAACGAAGAAAATGTTGATCATATCGAGAAAATGAGCATCAAAATAATAGAAATATGCATCGAAAAGTAGGAAATGTTGATCTTAACTAGAAAACGAGCATCTAAGCGAAGGAAATATTGATCGTAACGAGAAAATACGCATCAAAATGAAGGAAATATGCATCGAAACAAGGAAAATGTTAATCATAATGAGAAAACGAGCATAAAAATGATGATAATATGTATCGAAACCAAGGAAATGTTGATCGTAACGAGAAAATGATCATCAAAATGAAGAAATATGCATCGAAACGAAAAAAATATTGATCATATAGAGAAAAGAGCACCAAAATAATGGAAATATGCATCGAAAAGAAGGAAATGTTGATCATAACGAGAAAACGAGCATCAAAATGATGAAAATATGCATCGAAATGGAGGAAATGTTGATCGTAACGAGAAAATATGCATCAAAATGATGGAAATATGCATCAAAACGAAGAAAATGTTGATCTTATCGAGAAAATGAGCATCAAAATAATGGAAATATGCATCGAAAAGAAGGAAATGTTGATCGTAACGAGAAAACAAGCATCAAAATAATGGAAATATGCATCGAAAAGAAGAAAATGTTGATCATAACGAGAAAACGAGCATCAAATTGACAAAAATATGCATCGAAACGAAGGAATATTGATCGTAACGAGAAAATATGCATCAAAATGATGGAAATATGCATCGAAACGAAGAAAATGTTGATAGTATCGAGAAAATGAGCATCAAAATAATGGAAATATGCATTGAAAAGAAGGAAATGTTGATCATAACGAGAAAACGATCATCAAAATGATGAAAATATGCATCGAAACGAAGAAAATGTTTATCGTAACGAGAAAACGAGCATCAAAATAATGGAAATATGCATCGAAAAGAAAGAAATGTTGATCACAACGAGAAAACGAACATCAAAATGATGAAAATATTCATCGAAACGAAGGAAATGTTGATCGTAATGAGAAAATATGCATCAAAATGTTGGAAATATGCATCGAAACGAAAAAAATGTTGATCATATCGAGAAAATGAGCATCAAAATAATAGAAATATGCATCGAAAAGTAGGAAATGTTGATCTTAACTAGAAAACGAGCATCTAAGCGAAGGAAATATTGATCGTAACGAGAAAATACGCATCAAAATGAAGGAAATATGCATCGAAACAAGGAAAATGTTAATCATAGTGAGAAAACGAGCATAAAAATGATGATAATATGTATCGAAACCAAGGAAATGTTGATCGTAACGAGAAAATGATCATCAAAATGAAGAAATATGCATCGAAACGAAAAAAATATTGATCATATAGAGAAAAGAGCACCAAAATAATGGAAATATGCATCGAAAAGAAGGAAATGTTGATCATAACGAGAAAACGAGCATCAAAATGATGAAAATATGCATCGAAATGGAGGAAATGTTGATCGTAACGAGAAAATATGCATCAAAATGATGGAAATATGCATCAAAACGAAGAAAATGTTGATCTTATCGAGAAAATGAGCATCAAAATAATGGAAATATGCATCGAAAAGAAGGAAATGTTGATCGTAACGAGAAAACGAGCATCAAAATAATGGAAATATGCATCGAAAAGAAGGAAATGTTGATCATAACGAGAAAACGAGCATCAAAATGATGAAAATATGCATCGAAACGAAGGAAATGTTGATCGTAACGAGAAAATATGCATCAAAATGATGGAAATATGCATCGAAACGAAGAAAATATTGATCATACTGAGAAAATGAGCATCAAAATGATTGAAATATGCATTGAAAAGAAGGAAATGTTGATCATAACGAGAAAACGACCATCTAAATGAAGGAAGTATTGACCGTAACGAGAAAATATGCATCAAAATGAAGGAAATATGCATCGAAACAAAGAAAATGTTAATCATAATGAGAAAACGAGCATAAAAATGATGAAAATATGTATCGAAACGAAGGAAATGTTGATCGTAACGAGAAAATGAGCATCAAAATGAAGAAATATGCATCGCAACGAAGAAAATATTGATCATATCGAGAAATGAGCATCAAAATAATGGAAATATGAATCGAAAAGAAGGAAATGTTGATCGTAACGAGAAAACGAACATCAAAATAATGAAAATATGCATCGAAAAGAAGGAAATTTTGATCATAACGAGAAAACGAGCATCAAAATGATGAAAATATGGATCGAAACGAAGGAAATGTTGATCGTAACGAGAAAATATGCATCAAAATGATGGAAATATGCATCGAAACGAAGAAAATATTGATCAAATCGAGAAAATGAGCATCAAAATAATGGAAATATGCATCGACAAGAAAGAAATGTTGATCGTAACGAGAAAACGAGCATCAAAATAATGGAAATATGCGTGGAAAAGAATGAAATATTGATCATAACGAGAAAACGAGCGTCAAAATGATGAAAATATGCATTGAAATAATAGGAAATGTTGATCGTAACGAGAAAACGAGCATCTAAATGATGAAAATATGCATCGAAGCGAAGAAAGTGTTGATTGTAACGAGAAAATGAGCATCAAAACGAAGAAATATGCATCGAAACGAAGGAAATGTTAATTGTAACGAGAAAATGAGCATCAAAACGAAGAAATATCCATCGAAACAAAGAAAATGTTGATCATATTGAGAAAATGAGCATCAAAATGATGGAAATATTCATCGAAACTAGGGAAATGTTGATCGTCATGAGAAAATGAGCATCAAAATGAAGGAAATATGCATCGAAAAGAAGGAAATGTTGATCATAACGAGATAACGAGCATAAAAATGATGAAAATATGCATCAAAACGAAGGAAATGTTGATCGTAACGAGAAAATATGCATTAAAATGATGGAAATATGCATCGAAACGAAGAAAATATTGATCATATCGAGAAAATGAGCATCTAAATGATTGAAATATTCATCAAAATGAAGGAAATATGTATCGAAACAAAGAAAATGTTAATCATAATGAGAAAACGAACATAAAAATGATGAAAATATGTATCGAATTTAAGGAAATGTTGATCGTAACGATAAAATGATCATCAAAATGAAGAAATATGCATCGAAACGAAGAAAATATTGATCATTTCAATAAAATGAACGTCAAAATAATGGAAATATGCATCGAAAAGAAGGAAATGTTTATCGTAACGAGAAAACGAGCATCAAAATAATGGAAATATGCATCGAAAAGAAAGAAATGTTGATCACAACGAGAAAACGAACATCAAAATGATGAAAATATTCATCGAAACGAAGGAAATGTTGATCGTAACGAGAAAATATGTATCAAAATGATGGAAATATGCATCGAAACGAAGAAAATGTTGATCAAATCGAGAAAATGAGCATCAAAATAATAGAAATATGCATCGAAAAGTAGGAAATGTTGATCTTAACTAGAAAACGAGCATCTAAATGAAGGAAATATTGATCGTAACGAGAAAATACGCATCAAAATGAAGGAAATATGCATTGAAACAAAGAAAATGTTAATCATAATGAGAAAACGAGCATAAAAATGATGATAATATGTATCGAAACCAAGGAAATGTTGATCGTAACGAGAAAATGAGCATCAAAATGAAGAAATATGCATCGAAACGAAAAAAATATTGATCATATAGAGAAAAGAGCACCAAAATAATGGAAATATGCATCGAAAAGAAGGAAATGTTGATCATAACGAGAAAACGAGCATCAAAATGATGAAAATATGCATCGAAACGAAGGAAATGTTGACCGTAACGAGAAAATATGCATCAAAATGATGGAAATATGCATCAAAACGAAGAAAATGTTGATCTTATCGAGAAAATGAGCATCAAAATAATGGAAATATGCATCGAAAAGAAGGAAATGTTGATCGTAACGAGAAAACGAGCATCAAAATAATGGAAATATGCATCGAAAAGAAGGAAATGTTGATCATAACGAGAAAACGAGCATCAAAATGATGAAAATATGCATCGAAACGAAGGAAATGTTGATCGTAACGAGAAAATATGCATCAAAATGATGGAAATATGCATCGAAACGAAGAAAATATTGATCATACTGAGAAAATGAGCATCAAAATGATTGAAATATGCATTGAAAAGAAGGAAATGTTGATCATAACGAGAAAACGACCATCTAAATGAAGGAAGTATTGACCGTAACGAGAAAATATGCATCAAAATGAAGGAAATATGCATCGAAACAAAGAAAATGTTAATCATAATGAGAAAACGAGCATAAAAATGATGAAAATATGTATCGAAACGAAGGAAATGTTGATCGTAACGAGAAAATGAGCATCAAAATGAAGAAATATGCATCGCAACGAAGAAAATATTGATCATATCGAGAAATGAGCATCAAAATAATGGAAATATGAATCGAAAAGAAGGAAATGTTGATCGTAACGAGAAAACGAGCATCAAAATAATGGAAATATGCATCGAAAAGAAGGAAATGTTGATCATAACGAGAAAACGAGCATCAAAATGATGAAAATATGCATCGAAACGAAGGAAATGTTGATCGTAACGAGAAAATATGCATCAAAATGATGGAAATATGCATCGAAACGAAGAAAATATTGATCATACTGAGAAAATGAGCATCAAAATGATTGAAATATGCATTGAAAAGAAGGAAATGTTGATCATAACGAGAAAACGACCATCTAAATGAAGGAAGTATTGACCGTAACGAGAAAATATGCATCAAAATGAAGGAAATATGCATCGAAACAAAGAAAATGTTAATCATAATGAGAAAACGAGCATAAAAATGATGAAAATATGTATCGAAACGAAGGAAATGTTGATCGTAACGAGAAAATGAGCATCAAAATGAAGAAATATGCATCGCAACGAAGAAAATATTGATCATATCGAGAAATGAGCATCAAAATAATGGAAATATGAATCGAAAAGAAGGAAATGTTGATCGTAACGAGAAAACGAACATCAAAATAATGAAAATATGCATCGAAAAGAAGGAAATTTTGATCATAACGAGAAAACGAGCATCAAAATGATGAAAATATGGATCGAAACGAAGGAAATGTTGATCGTAACGAGAAAATATGCATCAAAATGATGGAAATATGCATCGAAACGAAGAAAATATTGATCAAATCGAGAAAATGAGCATCAAAATAATGGAAATATGCATCGACAAGAAAGAAATGTTGATCGTAATGAGAAAACGAGCATCAAAATAATGGAAATATGCGTGGAAAAGAATGAAATATTGATCATAACGAGAAAACGAGCGTCAAAATGATGAAAATATGCATTGAAATAATAGGAAATGTTGATCGTAACGAGAAAACGAGCATCTAAATGATGAAAATATGCATCGAAGCGAAGAAAGTGTTGATTGTAACGAGAAAATGAGCATCAAAACGAAGAAATATGCATCGAAACGAAGGAAATGTTAATTGTAACGAGAAAATGAGCATCAAAACGAAGAAATATCCATCGAAACAAAGAAAATGTTGATCATATTGAGAAAATGAGCATCAAAATGATGGAAATATTCATCGAAACTAGGGAAATGTTGATCGTCATGAGAAAATGAGCATCAAAATGAAGGAAATATGCATCGAAAAGAAGGAAATGTTGATCATAACGAGATAACGAGCATAAAAATGATGAAAATATGCATCAAAACGAAGGAAATGTTGATCGTAACGAGAAAATATGCATTAAAATGATGGAAATATGCATCGAAACGAAGAAAATATTGATCATATCGAGAAAATGAGCATCTAAATGATTGAAATATTCATCAAAATGAAGGAAATATGTATCGAAACAAAGAAAATGTTAATCATAATGAGAAAACGAACATAAAAATGATGAAAATATGTATCGAATTTAAGGAAATGTTGATCGTAACGATAAAATGATCATCAAAATGAAGAAATATGCATCGAAACGAAGAAAATATTGATCATTTCAATAAAATGAACGTCAAAATAATGGAAATATGCATCGAAAAGAAGGAAATGTTTATCGTAACGAGAAAACGAGCATCAAAATAATGGAAATATGCATCGAAAAGAAAGAAATGTTGATCACAACGAGAAAACGAACATCAAAATGATGAAAATATTCATCGAAACGAAGGAAATGTTGATCGTAACGAGAAAATATGTATCAAAATGATGGAAATATGCATCGAAACGAAGAAAATGTTGATCAAATCGAGAAAATGAGCATCAAAATAATAGAAATATGCATCGAAAAGTAGGAAATGTTGATCTTAACTAGAAAACGAGCATCTAAATGAAGGAAATATTGATCGTAACGAGAAAATACGCATTAAAATGAAGGAAATATGCATTGAAACAAAGAAAATGTTAATCATAATGAGAAAACGAGCATAAAAATGATGATAATATGTATCGAAACCAAGGAAATGTTGATCGTAACGAGAAAATGAGCATCAAAATGAAGAAATATGCATCGAAACGAAAAAAATATTGATCATATAGAGAAAAGAGCACCAAAATAATGGAAATATGCATCGAAAAGAAGGAAATGTTGATCATAACGAGAAAACGAGCATCAAAATGATGAAAATATGCATCGAAACGAAGGAAATGTTGACCGTAACGAGAAAATATGCATCAAAATGATGGAAATATGCATCAAAACGAAGAAAATGTTGATCTTATCGAGAAAATGAGCATCAAAATAATGGAAATATGCATCGAAAAGAAGGAAATGTTGATCGTAACGAGAAAACGAGCATCAAAATAATGGAAATATGCATCGAAAAGAAGGAAATGTTGATCATAACGAGAAAACGAGCATCAAAATGATGAAAATATGCATCGAAACAAAGGAAATGTTGATCGTAACGAGAAAATATGCATCAAAATGATGGAAATATGCATCGAAACGAAGAAAATATTGATCATATTGAGAAAATGAGCATCAAAATGATTGAAATATGCATTGAAAAGAAGGAAATGTTGATCATAACGAGAAAACGACCATCTAAATGAAGGAAGTATTGACCGTAACGAGAAAATATGCATCAAAATGAAGGAAATATGCATCGAAACAAAGAAAATGTTAATCATAATGAGAAAACGAGCATAAAAATGTTGAAAATATGTATCGAAACGAAAGAAATGTTGATCGTAACAAGAAAATGAGCATCAAAATGAAGAAATATGCATCGCAACGAAGAAAATATTGATCATATCGAGAAATGAGCATCAAAATAATGGAAATATGAATCGAAAAGAAGGAAATGTTGATCGTAACGAGAAAACGAACATCAAAATAATGAAAATATGCATCGAAAAGAAGGAAATTTTGATCATAACGAGAAAACGAGCATCAAAATGATGAAAATATGGATCGAAACGAAGGAAATGTTGATCGTAACGAGAAAATATGCATCAAAATGATGGAAATATGCATCGAAACGAAGAAAATATTGATCAAATCGAGAAAATGAGCATCAAAATAATGGAAATATGCATCGACAAGAAAGAAATGTTGATCGTAATGAGAAAACGAGCATCAAAATAATGGAAATATGCGTGGAAAAGAATGAAATATTGATCATAACGAGAAAACGAGCGTCAAAATGATGAAAATATGCATTGAAATAATAGGAAATGTTGATCGTAACGAGAAAACGAGCATCTAAATGATGAAAATATGCATCGAAGCGAAGAAAGTGTTGATTGTAACGAGAAAATGAGCATCAAAACGAAGAAATATGCATCGAAACGAAGGAAATGTTAATTGTAACGAGAAAATGAGCATCAAAACGAAGAAATATCCATCGAAACAAAGAAAATGTTGATCATATTGAGAAAATGAGCATCAAAATGATGGAAATATTCATCGAAACTAGGGAAATGTTGATCGTCATGAGAAAATGAGCATCAAAATGAAGGAAATATGCATCGAAAAGAAGGAAATGTTGATCATAACGAGATAACGAGCATAAAAATGATGAAAATATGCATCAAAACGAAGGAAATGTTGATCGTAACGAGAAAATATGCATTAAAATGATGGAAATATGCATCGAAACGAAGAAAATATTGATCATATCGAGAAAATGAGCATCTAAATGATTGAAATATTCATCAAAATGAAGGAAATATGTATCGAAACAAAGAAAATGTTAATCATAATGAGAAAACGAACATAAAAATGATGAAAATATGTATCGAATTTAAGGAAATGTTGATCGTAACGATAAAATGATCATCAAAATGAAGAAATATGCATCGAAACGAAGAAAATATTGATCATTTCAATAAAATGAACGTCAAAATAATGGAAATATGCATCGAAAAGAAGGAAATGTTTATCGTAACGAGAAAACGAGCATCAAAATAATGGAAATATGCATCGAAAAGAAAGAAATGTTGATCACAACGAGAAAACGAACATCAAAATGATGAAAATATTCATCGAAACGAAGGAAATGTTGATCTAACGAGAAAATATGTATCAAAATGATGGAAATATGCATCGAAACGAAGAAAATGTTGATCAAATCGAGAAAATGAGCATCAAAATAATAGAAATATGCATCGAAAAGTAGGAAATGTTGATCTTAACTAGAAAACGAGCATCTAAATGAAGGAAATATTGATCGTAACGAGAAAATACGCATCAAAATGAAGGAAATATGCATTGAAACAAAGAAAATGTTAATCATAATGAGAAAACGAGCATAAAAATGATGATAATATGTATCGAAACCAAGGAAATGTTGATCGTAACGAGAAAATGAGCATCAAAATGAAGAAATATGCATCGAAACGAAAAAAATATTGATCATATAGAGAAAAGAGCACCAAAATAATGGAAATATGCATCGAAAAGAAGGAAATGTTGATCATAACGAGAAAACGAGCATCAAAATGATGAAAATATGCATCGAAACGAAGGAAATGTTGACCGTAACGAGAAAATATGCATCAAAATGATGGAAATATGCATCAAAACGAAGAAAATGTTGATCTTATCGAGAAAATGAGCATCAAAATAATGGAAATATGCATCGAAAAGAAGGAAATGTTGATCGTAACGAGAAAACGAGCATCAAAATAATGGAAATATGCATCGAAAAGAAGGAAATGTTGATCATAACGAGAAAACGAGCATCAAAATGATGAAAATATGCATCGAAACGAAGGAAATGTTGATCGTAACGAGAAAATATGCATCAAAATGATGGAAATATGCATCGAAACGAAGAAAATATTGATCATACTGAGAAAATGAGCATCAAAATGATTGAAATATGCATTGAAAAGAAGGAAATGTTGATCATAACGAGAAAACGACCATCTAAATGAAGGAAGTATTGACCGTAACGAGAAAATATGCATCAAAATGAAGGAAATATGCATCGAAACAAAGAAAATGTTAATCATAATGAGAAAACGAGCATAAAAATGATGAAAATATGTATCGAAACGAAGGAAATGTTGATCGTAACGAGAAAATGAGCATCAAAATGAAGAAATATGCATCGCAACGAAGAAAATATTGATCATATCGAGAAATGAGCATCAAAATAATGGAAATATGAATCGAAAAGAAGGAAATGTTGATCGTAACGAGAAAACGAGCATCAAAATAATGGAAATATGCATCGAAAAGAAGGAAATGTTGATCATAACGAGAAAACGAGCATCAAAATGATGAAAATATGCATCGAAACGAAGGAAATGTTGATCGTAACGAGAAAATATGCATCAAAATGATGGAAATATGCATCGAAACGAAGAAAATATTGATCATACTGAGAAAATGAGCATCAAAATGATTGAAATATGCATTGAAAAGAAGGAAATGTTGATCATAACGAGAAAACGACCATCTAAATGAAGGAAGTATTGACCGTAACGAGAAAATATGCATCAAAATGAAGGAAATATGCATCGAAACAAAGAAAATGTTAATCATAATGAGAAAACGAGCATAAAAATGATGAAAATATGTATCGAAACGAAGGAAATGTTGATCGTAACGAGAAAATGAGCATCAAAATGAAGAAATATGCATCGCAACGAAGAAAATATTGATCATATCGAGAAATGAGCATCAAAATAATGGAAATATGAATCGAAAAGAAGGAAATGTTGATCGTAACGAGAAAACGAACATCAAAATAATGAAAATATGCATCGAAAAGAAGGAAATTTTGATCATAACGAGAAAACGAGCATCAAAATGATGAAAATATGGATCGAAACGAAGGAAATGTTGATCGTAACGAGAAAATATGCATCAAAATGATGGAAATATGCATCGAAACGAAGAAAATATTGATCAAATCGAGAAAATGAGCATCAAAATAATGGAAATATGCATCGACAAGAAAGAAATGTTGATCGTAATGAGAAAACGAGCATCAAAATAATGGAAATATGCGTGGAAAAGAATGAAATATTGATCATAACGAGAAAACGAGCGTCAAAATGATGAAAATATGCATTGAAATAATAGGAAATGTTGATCGTAACGAGAAAACGAGCATCTAAATGATGAAAATATGCATCGAAGCGAAGAAAGTGTTGATTGTAACGAGAAAATGAGCATCAAAACGAAGAAATATGCATCGAAACGAAGGAAATGTTAATTGTAACGAGAAAATGAGCATCAAAACGAAGAAATATCCATCGAAACAAAGAAAATGTTGATCATATTGAGAAAATGAGCATCAAAATGATGGAAATATTCATCGAAACTAGGGAAATGTTGATCGTCATGAGAAAATGAGCATCAAAATGAAGGAAATATGCATCGAAAAGAAGGAAATGTTGATCATAACGAGATAACGAGCATAAAAATGATGAAAATATGCATCAAAACGAAGGAAATGTTGATCGTAACGAGAAAATATGCATTAAAATGATGGAAATATGCATCGAAACGAAGAAAATATTGATCATATCGAGAAAATGAGCATCTAAATGATTGAAATATTCATCAAAATGAAGGAAATATGTATCGAAACAAAGAAAATGTTAATCATAATGAGAAAACGAACATAAAAATGATGAAAATATGTATCGAATTTAAGGAAATGTTGATCGTAACGATAAAATGATCATCAAAATGAAGAAATATGCATCGAAACGAAGAAAATATTGATCATTTCAATAAAATGAACGTCAAAATAATGGAAATATGCATCGAAAAGAAGGAAATGTTTATCGTAACGAGAAAACGAGCATCAAAATAATGGAAATATGCATCGAAAAGAAAGAAATGTTGATCACAACGAGAAAACGAACATCAAAATGATGAAAATATTCATCGAAACGAAGGAAATGTTGATCGTAACGAGAAAATATGTATCAAAATGATGGAAATATGCATCGAAACGAAGAAAATGTTGATCAAATCGAGAAAATGAGCATCAAAATAATAGAAATATGCATCGAAAAGTAGGAAATGTTGATCTTAACTAGAAAACGAGCATCTAAATGAAGGAAATATTGATCGTAACGAGAAAATACGCATCAAAATGAAGGAAATATGAATTGAAACAAAGAAAATGTTAATCATAATGAGAAAACGAGCATAAAAATGATGATAATATGTATCGAAACCAAGGAAATGTTGATCGTAACGAGAAAATGAGCATCAAAATGAAGAAATATGCATCGAAACGAAAAAAATATTGATCATATAGAGAAAAGAGCACCAAAATAATGGAAATATGCATCGAAAAGAAGGAAATGTTGATCATAACGAGAAAACGAGCATCAAAATGATGAAAATATGCATCGAAACGAAGGAAATGTTGACCGTAACGAGAAAATATGCATCAAAATGATGGAAATATGCATCAAAACGAAGAAAATGTTGATCTTATCGAGAAAATGAGCATCAAAATAATGGAAATATGCATCGAAAAGAAGGAAATGTTGATCGTAACGAGAAAACGAGCATCAAAATAATGGAAATATGCATCGAAAAGAAGGAAATGTTGATCATAACGAGAAAACGAGCATCAAAATGATGAAAATATGCATCGAAACGAAGGAAATGTTGATCGTAACGAGAAAATATGCATCAAAATGATGGAAATATGCATCGAAACGAAGAAAATATTGATCATACTGAGAAAATGAGCATCAAAATGATTGAAATATGCATTGAAAAGAAGGAAATGTTGATCATAACGAGAAAACGACCATCTAAATGAAGGAAGTATTGACCGTAACGAGAAAATATGCATCAAAATGAAGGAAATATGCATCGAAACAAAGAAAATGTTAATCATAATGAGAAAACGAGCATAAAAATGATGAAAATATGTATCGAAACGAAGGAAATGTTGATCGTAACGAGAAAATGAGCATCAAAATGAAGAAATATGCATCGCAACGAAGAAAATATTGATCATATCGAGAAATGAGCATCAAAATAATGGAAATATGAATCGAAAAGAAGGAAATGTTGATCGTAACGAGAAAACGAACATCAAAATAATGAAAATATGCATCGAAAAGAAGGAAATTTTGATCATAACGAGAAAACGAGCATCAAAATGATGAAAATATGGATCGAAACGAAGGAAATGTTGATCGTAACGAGAAAATATGCATCAAAATGATGGAAATATGCATCGAAACGAAGAAAATATTGATCAAATCGAGAAAATGAGCATCAAAATAATGGAAATATGCATCGACAAGAAAGAAATGTTGATCGTAACGAGAAAACGAGCATCAAAATAATGGAAATATGCGTGGAAAAGAATGAAATATTGATCATAACGAGAAAACGAGCGTCAAAATGATGAAAATATGCATTGAAATAATAGGAAATGTTGATCGTAACGAGAAAACGAGCATCTAAATGATGAAAATATGCATCGAAGCGAAGAAAGTGTTGATTGTAACGAGAAAATGAGCATCAAAACGAAGAAATATGCATCGAAACGAAGGAAATGTTAATTGTAACGAGAAAATGAGCATCAAAACGAAGAAATATCCATCGAAACAAAGAAAATGTTGATCATATTGAGAAAATGAGCATCAAAATGATGGAAATATTCATCGAAACTAGGGAAATGTTGATCGTCATGAGAAAATGAGCATCAAAATGAAGGAAATATGCATCGAAAAGAAGGAAATGTTGATCATAACGAGATAACGAGCATAAAAATGATGAAAATATGCATCAAAACGAAGGAAATGTTGATCGTAACGAGAAAATATGCATTAAAATGATGGAAATATGCATCGAAACGAAGAAAATATTGATCATATCGAGAAAATGAGCATCTAAATGATTGAAATATTCATCAAAATGAAGGAAATATGTATCGAAACAAAGAAAATGTTAATCATAATGAGAAAACGAACATAAAAATGATGAAAATATGTATCGAATTTAAGGAAATGTTGATCGTAACGATAAAATGATCATCAAAATGAAGAAATATGCATCGAAACGAAGAAAATATTGATCATTTCAATAAAATGAACGTCAAAATAATGGAAATATGCATCGAAAAGAAGGAAATGTTTATCGTAACGAGAAAACGAGCATCAAAATAATGGAAATATGCATCGAAAAGAAAGAAATGTTGATCACAACGAGAAAACGAACATCAAAATGATGAAAATATTCATCGAAACGAAGGAAATGTTGATCGTAACGAGAAAATATGTATCAAAATGATGGAAATATGCATCGAAACGAAGAAAATGTTGATCAAATCGAGAAAATGAGCATCAAAATAATAGAAATATGCATCGAAAAGTAGGAAATGTTGATCTTAACTAGAAAACGAGCATCTAAATGAAGGAAATATTAATCGTAACGAGAAAATACGCATCAAAATGAAGGAAATATGCATTGAAACAAAGAAAATGTTAATCATAATGAGAAAACGAGCATAAAAATGATGATAATATGTATCGAAACCAAGGAAATGTTGATCGTAACGAGAAAATGAGCATCAAAATGAAGAAATATGCATCGAAACGAAAAAAATATTGATCATATAGAGAAAAGAGCACCAAAATAATGGAAATATGCATCGAAAAGAAGGAAATGTTGATCATAACGAGAAAACGAGCATCAAAATGATGAAAATATGCATCGAAACGAAGGAAATGTTGACCGTAACGAGAAAATATGCATCAAAATGATGGAAATATGCATCAAAACGAAGAAAATGTTGATCTTATCGAGAAAATGAGCATCAAAATAATGGAAATATGCATCGAAAAGAAGGAAATGTTGATCGTAACGAGAAAACGAGCATCAAAATAATGGAAATATGCATCGAAAAGAAGGAAATGTTGATCATAACGAGAAAACGAGCATCAAAATGATGAAAATATGCATCGAAACGAAGGAAATGTTGATCGTAACGAGAAAATATGCATCAAAATGATGGAAATATGCATCGAAACGAAGAAAATATTGATCATACTGAGAAAATGAGCATCAAAATGATTGAAATATGCATTGAAAAGAAGGAAATGTTGATCATAACGAGAAAACGACCATCTAAATGAAGGAAGTATTGACCGTAACGAGAAAATATGCATCAAAATGAAGGAAATATGCATCGAAACAAAGAAAATGTTAATCATAATGAGAAAACGAGCATAAAAATGATGAAAATATGTATCGAAACGAAGGAAATGTTGATCGTAACGAGAAAATGAGCATCAAAATGAAGAAATATGCATCGCAACGAAGAAAATATTGATCATATCGAGAAATGAGCATCAAAATAATGGAAATATGAATCGAAAAGAAGGAAATGTTGATCGTAACGAGAAAACGAACATCAAAATAATGAAAATATGCATCGAAAAGAAGGAAATTTTGATCATAACGAGAAAACGAGCATCAAAATGATGAAAATATGGATCGAAACGAAGGAAATGTTGATCGTAACGAGAAAATATGCATCAAAATGATGGAAATATGCATCGAAACGAAGAAAATATTGATCAAATCGAGAAAATGAGCATCAAAATAATGGAAATATGCATCGACAAGAAAGAAATGTTGATCGTAATGAGAAAACGAGCATCAAAATAATGGAAATATGCGTGGAAAAGAATGAAATATTGATCATAACGAGAAAACGAGCGTCAAAATGATGAAAATATGCATTGAAATAATAGGAAATGTTGATCGTAACGAGAAAACGAGCATCTAAATGATGAAAATATGCATCGAAGCGAAGAAAGTGTTGATTGTAACGAGAAAATGAGCATCAAAACGAAGAAATATGCATCGAAACGAAGGAAATGTTAATTGTAACGAGAAAATATGCATCAAAATGATGGAAATATGCATCAAAACGAAGAAAATGTTGATCTTATCGAGAAAATGAGCATCAAAATAATGGAAATATGCATCGAAAAGAAGGAAATGTTGATCGTAACGAGAAAACGAGCATCAAAATAATGGAAATATGCATCGAAAAGAAGGAAATGTTGATCATAACGAGAAAATATGCATCAAAATGATGGAAATATGCATCGAAACGAAGAAAATGTTGATCTTATCGAGAAAATGAGCATCAAAATAATGGAAATATGCATCGAAAAGAAGGAAATGTTGATCGTAACGAGAAAACGAGCATCAAAATAATGGAAATATGCACCGAAAAGAAGGAAATGTTGATCATAACGAGAAAACGAGCATCAAAATGATGAAAATATGCATCGAAACGAAGGAAATGTTGATCGTAACGAGAAAATATGCATCAAAATGATGGAAATATTTATCGAAACGAAAAAATATTGATCATATTGAGAAAATGAGCATCAAAATGATTGAAATATGAATCGAAAAGAAGGAAATGTTGATCACAACGAGAAAACGAGCATACAAATGAAGGAAATATTGATCGTAACGAGAAAATGTGCATCAAAATGAAGGAAATATGCATCGAAACAAAGAAAATGTTAATCATAATGAGAAAACGAGCATAAAAATGATGAAAATATGTATCGAATATAAGGAAATGTTGATCGTAACGATAAAATGAGCATCAAAATGAAGAAATATGCATCGAAACGAAGAAAATATTGATCATTTCGAGAAAATGAGCATCAAAATAATGGAAATATGCATCGAAAAGAAGGAAATGTTGATCGTAACGAGAAAACGAGCATCAAAATAATGAAAATATGCATCGAAAAGAAAGAAATGTTGATCATAACGAGAAAACGAACATCAAAATGATGAAAATATTCATCGAAACGAAGGAAATGTTGATCGTAACGAGAAAATATGCATCAAAATGATGGAAATATGCATTGAAACGAAGAAAATGTTGATCATATCGAGAAAATGAGCATCAAAATAATGGAAATATGCATCGAAAAGAAGGAAATGTTGATCGTAACGAGAAAACGTGCATCAAAATAATGGAAATATGCATCGAAAAGAAGGAAATGTTGATCATAACAAGAAAACGAGCATCAAAATGATGTAAATATGCATCTAAACGAAGGAAATGTTGATCGTAACGAGAAAATATGAATCAAAATGTTGGAAATATGCATCGAAACGAAAAATATTGATCATATTGAGAAAATGAGCATCAAAATGATTGAAATATGAATCGAAAAGAAGGAAATGTTGATCATAACGTGAAAACGAGCATATAAATGAAGGAAATATTGATCGTAACGAGAAAATGTGCATCAAAATGAAAGAAATATGCATCGAAACAAAGAAAATATTAACCATAATGAGAAAACGATCATAAAAATGATGAAAATATGTATCGAAACGAAGGAAATATTGATCGTAATAAGAAAATGATCATCAAAATGAAGAAATATGCATCTAAACGAAGAAAATATTGATCATATCGAGAAAATGAGCATCAAAATAATGAAAATATGCATCGAAAAGAAGGAAATGTTTATCATAACGAGAAAACGAGCATCAAAATAATGGAAATTGCATCGAAAAGAAGGAAATGTTGATCATAACGAGAAAACGAACATCAAATTGATAAAAATATGCATCGAAACGAAGGAATATTGATCGTAACGAGAAAATATGCATCAAAATGATGGAAATATGCATCGAAACGAAGAAAATGTTGATCGTATCGAGAAAATGAGCATCAAAATAATGGAAATATGCATCGAAAAGAAGGAAATGTTGATCATAACGAGAAAACGATCATCAAAATGATGAAAATATGCATCGAAACGAAGAAAATGTTGATCGTAATGAGAAAACGAGCATCAAAATAATGGAAATATGCATCGAAAAGAAAGAAATGTTGATCACAACGAGAAAACGAACATCAAAATGATGAAAATATTCATCGAAACGAAGGAAATGTTGATCGTAACGAGAAAATATGCATCAAAATGATGGAAATATGCATCGAAACGAAGAAAATGTTGATCATATCGAGAAAATGAGCATCAAAATAATAGAAATATGCATCGAAAAGTAGGAAATGTTGATCTTAACTAGAAAACGAGCATCTAAACGAAGGAAATATTGATCGTAACGAGAAAATACGCATCAAAATGAAGGAAATATGCATCGAAACAAAGAAAATGTTAATCATAATGAGAAAACGAGCATAAAAATGATGATAATATGTATCGAAACCAAGGAAATGTTGATCGTAACGAGAAAATGATCATCAAAATGAAGAAATATGCATCGAAACGAAAAAAATATTGATCATATAGAGAAAAGAGCACCAAAATAATGGAAATATGCATCGAAAAGAAGGAAATGTTGATCATAACGAGAAAACGAGCATCAAAATGATGAAAATATGCATCGAAACGAAGGAAATGTTGATCGTAACGAGAAAATATGCATCAAAATGATGGAAATATGCATCAAAACGAAGAAAATATTGATCTTATCGAGAAAATGAGCATCAAAATAATGGAAATATGCATCGAAAAGAAGGAAATGTTGATCGTAACGAGAAAACGAGCATCAAAATAATGGAAATATGCACCGAAAAGAAGGAAATTTTGATCATAACGAGAAAACGAGCATCAAAATGATTAAAATATGCATCGAAACGAAGGAAATGTTGATCGTAACGAAAAAATATGCATCAAAATGATGGAAATATGTATCGAAACGAAAAAATATTGATCATATTGAGAAAATGAGCATCAAAATGACTGAAATATGAATCGAAAAGAAGGAAATGTTGATCACAACGAGAAAACGAGCATATAAATGAAGGAAATATTGATCGTAACGAGAAAATGTGCATCAAAATGAAGGAAATATGCATCGAAACAAAGAAAATGTTAATCATAATGAGAAAACGAGCATAAAAATGATGAAAATATGTATCGAATATAAGGAAATGTTGATCGTAACGATAAAATGAGCATCAAAATGAAGAAATATGCATCGAAACGAAGAAAATATTGATCATTTCGAGAAAATGAGCATCAAAATAATGGAAATATGCATCGAAAAGAAGGAAATATTGATCGTAACGAGAAAACGAGCATCAAAATAATGAAAATACGCATCGAAAAGAAAGAAATGTTGATCATAACGAGAAAACGAACATCAAAATGATAAAAATATTCATCGAAACGAAGGAAATGTTGATCGTAACGAGAAAATATGCATCAAAATGATGGAAATATGCATTGAAACGAAGAAAATATTGATCATATCGAGAAAATGAGCATCAAAATAATGGAAATATGCATCGAAAAGGAGGAAATGTTGATCGTAACGAGAAAACGTGCATCAAAATAATGGAAATATGCATCGAAAAGAAGGAAATGTTGATCATAACGAGAAAACGAGCATCAAAATGATGTAAATATGCATCTAAACGAAGGAAATGTTGATCGTAACGAGAAAATATGCATCAAAATGATGGAAATATGCATCGAAACGAAAAAATATTGATCATATTGAGAAAATGAGCATCAAAATGATTGAAATATGAATCGAAAAGAAGGAAATGTTGATCATAACGTGAAAACGAGCATATAAATGAAGGAAATATTGATCGTAACGAGAAAATGTGCATCAAAATGAAGGAAATATGCATCGAAACAAAGAAAATGTTAATCATAATGAGAAAACGATCATAAAAATGATGAAAATATGTATCGAAACGAAGGAAATGTTGATCGTAATAAGAAAATGATCATCAAAATGAAGAAATATGCATCTAAACGAAGAAAATATTGATCATATCGAGAAAATGAGCATCAAAATAATGAAAATATGCATCGAAAAGAAGGAAATGTTTATCATAACGAGAAAACGAGCATCAAAATAATGGAAATTGCATCGAAAAGAAGGAAATGTTGATCATAACGAGAAAACGAGCATCAAATTGATAAAAATATGCATCGAAACGAAGGAATATTGATCGTAACGAGAAAATATGCATCAAAATGATGGAAATATGCATCGAAACGAAGAAAATGTTGATCGTATCGAGAAAATGAGCATCAAAATAATGGAAATATGCATCGAAAAGAAGGAAATATTGATCATAACGAGAAAACGATCATCAAAATGATGAAAATATGCATCGAAACGAAGAAAATGTTGATCGTAACGAGAAAACGAGCATCAAAATAATGGAAATATGCATCGAAAAGAAAGAAATGTTGATCACAACGAGAAAACGAACATCAAAATGATGAAAATATTCATCGAAACGAAGGAAATGTTGATCGTAACGAGAAAATATGCATCAAAATGATGGAAATATGCATCGAAACGAAGAAAATGTTGATCATATCGAGAAAATGAGCATCAAAATAATAGAAATATGCATCGAAAAGTAGGAAATGTTGATCTTAACTAGAAAACGAGCATCTAAGCGAAGGAAATATTGATCGTAACGAGAAAATACGCATCAAAATGAAGGAAATATGCATCGAAACAAAGAAAATGTTAATCATAATGAGAAAACGAGCATAAAAATGATGATAATATGTATCGAAACCAAGGAAATGTTGATCGTAACGAGAAAATGATCATCAAAATGAAGAAATATGCATCGAAACGAAAAAAATATTGATCATATAGAGAAAAGAGCACCAAAATAATGGAAATATGCATCGAAAAGAAGGAAATGTTGATCATAACGAGAAAACGAGCATCAAAATGATGAAAATATGCATCGAAACGAAGGAAATGTTGATCGTAACGAGAAAATATTCATCAAAATGATGGAAATATGCATCAAAACGAAGAAAATGTTGATCTTATCGAGAAAATGAGCATCAAAATAATGGAAATATACATCGAAAAGACGGAAATGTTGATCGTAACGAGAAAACGAGCATCAAAATAATGGAAATATGCACCGAAAAGAAGGAAATGTTGATCATAACGAGAAAACGAGCATCAAAATGATTAAAATATGCATCGAAACGAAGGAAATGTTGATCGTAACGAAAAAATATGCATCAAAATGATGGAAATATGTATCGAAACGAAAAAATATTGATCATATTGAGAAAATGAGCATCAAAATGATTGAAATATGAATCGAAAAGAAGGAAATGTTGATCACAACGAGAAAACGAGCATATAAATGAAGGAAATATTGATCGTAACGAGAAAATGTGCATCAAAATGAAGGAAATATGCATCGAAACAAAGAAAATGTTAATCATAATGAGAAAACGAGAATAAAAATGATGAAAATATGTATCGAATATAAGGAAATGTTGATCGTAACGATAAAATGAGCATCAAAATGAAGAAATATGCATCGAAACAAAGAAAATATTGATCATTTCGAGAAAATGAGCATCAAAATAATGGAAATATGCATCGAAAAGAAGGAAATGTTGATCGTAACGAGAAAACGAGCATCAAAATAATGAAAATATGCATCGAAAAGAAAGAAATGTTGATCATAACGAGAAAACGAACATCAAAATGATAAAAATATTCATCGAAACGAAGGAAATGTTGATCGTAACGAGAAAATATGCATCAAAATGATGGAAATATGCATTGAAACGAAGAAAATGTTGATCATATCGAGAAAATGAGCATCAAAATAATGGAAATATGCATCGAAAAGGAGGAAATGTTGATCGTAACGAGAAAACGAGCATCAAAATAATGGAAATATGCATCGAAAAGAAGGAAATGTTGATCATAACGAGAAAACGAGCATCAAAATGATGTAAATATGCATCTAAACGAAGGAAATGTTGATCGTAACGAGAAAATATGCATCAAAATGATGGAAATATGCATCGAAACGAAAAAATATTGATCATATTGAGAAAATGAGCATCAAAATGATTGAAATATGAATCGAAAAGAAGGAAATGTTGATCATAACGTGAAAACGAGCATATAAATGAAGGAAATATTGATCGTAACGAGAAAATGTGCATCAAAATGAAGGAAATATGCATCTAAACAAAGAAAATGTTAATCATAATGAGAAAACGATCATAAAAATGATGAAAATATGTATCGAAACGAAGGAAATGTTGATCGTAATGAGAAAATGATCATCAAAATGAAGAAATATCCATCTAAACGAAGAAAATATTGATCATATCGAGAAAATGAGCATCAAAATAATGAAAATATGCATCGAAAAGAAGGAAATGTTTATCATAACGAGAAAACGAGCATCAAAATAATGGAAATTGCATCGAAAAGAAGGAAATGTTGATCATAACGAGAAAACGAGCATCAAATTGATAAAAATATGCATCGAAACGAAGGAATATTGATCGTAACGAGAAAATATGCATCAAAATGATGGAAATATGCATCGAAACGAAGAAAATGTTGATCGTATCGAGAAAATGAGCATCAAAATAATGGAAATATGCATCGAAAAGAAGGAAATATTGATCATAACGAGAAAACGATCATCAAAATGATGAAAATATGCATCGAAACGAAGAAAATGTTGATCGTAACGAGAAAACGAGCATCAAAATAATGGAAATATGCATCGAAAAGAAAGAAATGTTGATCACAACGAGAAAACGAACATCAAAATGATGAAAATATTCATCGAAACGAAGGAAATGTTGATCGTAACGAGAAAATATGCATCAAAATGATGGAAATATGCATCGAAACGAAGAAAATGTTGATCATATCGAGAAAATGAGCATCAAAATAATAGAAATATGCATCGAAAAGTAGGAAATGTTGATCTTAACTAGAAAACGAGCATCTAAGCGAAGGAAATATTGATCGTAACGAGAAAATACGCATCAAAATGAAGGAAATATGCATCGAAACAAAGAAAATGTTAATCATAATGAGAAAACGAGCATAAAAATGATGATAATATGTATAGAAACCAAGCAAATGTTGATCGTAACGAGAAAATGATCATCAAAATGAAGAAATATGCATCGAAACGAAAAAAATATTGATCATATAGAGAAAAGAGCACCAAAATAATGGAAATATGCATCGAAAAGAAGGAAATAATGATCATAACGAGAAAACGAGCATCAAAATGATGAAAATATGCATCGAAACGAAGGAAATGTTGATCGTAACGAGAAAATATGCATCAAAATGATGGAAATATGCATCAAAACGAAGAAAATGTTGATCTTATCGAGAAAATGAGCATCAAAATAATGGAAATATGCATCGAAAAGAAGGAAATGTTGATCGTAACGAGAAAACGAGCATCAAAATAATGGAAATATGCACCGAAAAGAAGGAAATGTTGATCATAACGAGAAAACGAGCATCAAAATGATTAAAATATGCATCGAAACGAAGGAAATGTTGATCGTAACGAAAAAATATGCATCAAAATGATGGAAATATGTATCGAAACGAAAAAATATTGATCATATTGAGAAAATGAGCATCAAAATGATTGAAATATGAATCGAAAAGAAGGAAATGTTGATCACAACGAGAAAACGAGCATATAAATGAAGGAAATATTGATCGTAACGAGAAAATATGCATCAAAATGAAGGAAATATGCATCGAAACAAAGAAAATGTTAATCATAATGAGAAAACGAGCATAAAAATGATGAAAATATGTATCGAATATAAGGAAATGTTGATCGTAACGATAAAATGAGCATCAAAATGAAGAAATATGCATCGAAACAAAGAAAATATTGATCATTTCGAGAAAATGAGCATCAAAATAATGGAAATATGCATCGAAAAGAAGGAAATGTTGATCGTAACGAGAAAACGAGCATCAAAATAATGAAAATATGCATCAAAAAGAAAGAAATGTTGATCATAACGAGAAAACGAACATCAAAATGATAAAAATATTCATCGAAACGAAGGAAATGTTGATCGTAACGAGAAAATATGCATCAAAATGATGGAAATATGCATTGAAACGAAGAAAATGTTGATCATAATGAGAAAATGAGCATCAAAATAATGGAAATATGCATCGAAAAGGAGGAAATGTTGATCGTAACGAGAAAACGAGCATCACAATAATGGAAATATGCATCGAAAAGAAGGAAATGTTGATCATAACGAGAAAACGAGCATCAAAATGATGTAAATATGCATCTAAACGAAGGAAATGTTGATCGTAACGAGAAAATATGCATCAAAATGATGGAAATATGCATCGAAACGAAAAAATATTGATCATATTGAGAAAATGAGCATCAAAATGATTGAAATATGAATCGAAAAGAAGGAAATGTTGATCATAACGTGAAAACGAGCATATAAATGAAGGAAATATTGATCGTAACGAGAAAATGTGCATCAAAATGAAGGAAATATGCATCTAAACAAAGAAAATGTTAATCATAATGAGAAAACGATCATAAAAATGATGAAAATATGTATCGAAACGAAGGAAATGTTGATCGTAATGAGAAAATGATCATCAAAATGAAGAAATATCCATCTAAACGAAGAAAATATTGATCATATCGAGAAAATGAGCATCAAAATATTGAAAATATGCATCGAAAAGAAGGAAATGTTTATCATAACGAGAAAACGAGCATCAAAATAATGGAAATTGCATCGAAAAGAAGGAAATGTTGATCATAACGAGAAAACGAGCATCAAATTGATAAAAATATGCATCGAAACGAAGGAATATTGATCGTAACGAGAAAATATGCATCAAAATGATGGAAATATGCATCGAAACGAAGAAAATGTTGATCGTATCGAGAAAATGAGCATCAAAATAATGGAAATATGCATCGAAAAGAAGGAAATGTTGATCGTAACAAGAAAACGAGCATCAAAATAATGGAAATATGCATCGAAAAGAAGGAAATGTTGATCATAACGAGAAAACGAGCATCAAAATGATGAAAATATGCATCGAAACGAAGGAAATGTTGATCGTAAAGAGAAAATATGCATTAAAATGATGGAAATATGCATCGAAACGAAGAAAATATTGATCATATTGAGAAAATGAGCATCAAAATGATTGAAATATGCATCGAAAAGAAGGAAATGCTGATCATAACGAGAAAACGACCTTCTAAATGAAGGAAGTATTGTCGTAACGAGAAAATGTGCATCAAAATGAAGGAAATATGCATCAAAACAAAGAAAATGTTAATCATAATGAGAAAACGAGCATAAAAATGATGAAAATATGTATCGAAACTATAATATCATAGCCCAACTAGATTTTTGTTAGAAAGCCCAAAACCTAATTATTTATTTTTATGGCCCAAAAGGCCAGCCCTATCTTAGCCCAACTAGATTTTTGTTAGAAAGCCCAAAACCTAATTATTTATTTTTATGGCCCAAAAGGTCAGCCCAATTAGAATTTTTTTAGAAAGCCCAAACTTATTTATTTATTTATTTTGTGGCCCAAAGTTTCAGCCCACTTAAATGGCCTGATATATAATTAGTAAGACTAAAGTTAAAAAAAAAAGAGAGAGAGAAGAACGGGAGAAGAAAAGCAAAAGAGGGGAAAGAAGAGAGGAAGAGGAGAAACCCTTGTTGACCAAATTCTCCCTTACAACCCTCATCCTAGGTGGTTTTTAAGTTGTTTTGAGGTAAGTGGTGTGTGAATTAAGCTTCCTTCTTCCATAATTTTGTAATTTTATGGGGTTTTTCTTTTTGGTATGTGGGTAATTTGCAGACTGTTCGAACTGATTTTGAGATAGCTATTGCCCTCGAAACTTTGCAAACTTAATTTCTGTACGTAGCTGAACTCGTTAGCTTTCCGTAGCCACTTGAAACGCCTCAATCCAATTATTCTACAATTAGTTATGATTTTTCTCGTAAACTGCCGCTAGCAGGAAAATTTCAGAATTTTTATGTCGAATTCAAACTTATTTTCTATCGTTTCGTCTAGTTAATGTATTGAAACGGGTTATGTGGGATTGGGAACTGATGTTAAGGAGTTACATACTATTTTTTATTCAATATCGACTCGTTCGAAATCGATTAGGATTTGTTTTTAGCAATGAAAGGGATGTTACCACTAATAGTTAGTTATATTTAATTTGTCTTTAATTGCTCATCTCCTTTCTAGGTAAAGAACCATCGACGAAGAGCAAGGAACCGACTTCAGATTCCGGAGAGAGTTAATCACTTCCTTGTGAGTTGATAATTCGGGAACGCCTTCTCTTGTGGGAAGTGTGGACCCTCGATAAATGTGCATTTATTTTAGTTTTAGTTAATTGATAAGAAAATTATTTGGTATTGTGTTATGTGGTAAAGAGTCTGGTTGGCTCGATTTCTCTGGTTAGAGTCCTGTTAGCCATTTTATGAGTATTATTGATTTTAACTTATGTTGAAGAGTCTTGCCGGCTCGATATCTGATAACATTTATTGTGAATTATTTGAGAATTGATTTCTGGTTATTCTTGTGTGCTATTAAGACTCTAACTTGAGTCGTTATTCATCTTATGATGCACATGCATATGTATGCCTGGTACCAAGGTTAAGTAGCCCGAATTGGTCACGGTTCGGGTGAGTTGGAGCGACATTGATTAAGTAGCCCGAATTGTCGCGGTTCGGGTGAGTTAGAGTGACAACCAAGTTGCCCGGGATTGGCAAACCCGCGTGAGTTAGATCTAACGGGGCACCTGTCCATTTGCCAAATATTGATACTCTGGAGGGTGATCGTTAGATGGATTAGTCTATTATAGGCTCAGTCAACGTCACCGGTGTGGGACATGCATGTCATATATGTTTATATGTTTGATCATTTCAAGTATTCACATCGATATTGAGTTGTGACTTTAGCACTTGGCGTATTGAGAAAGAATATTAATGTCCATTTTATCTAGAGTAACGGTGACGGGCTTGGACTGTCTCTCGACGGAGAGCTCAGTTCGAGGAGGATATTGACTACCCACGCGTCTTTTATGTGATAACATGTTGTTTGAACTAATTGTGTTATTCATAAATGTGCACTAAGGTTTTTATTTTCATTAATATGTACATTGAGTGAGAATAATTATTGTGGGACGAATTGTGGGATTTTATGTTATGAACCACGAGTGGGAGTATATGCTTCGTATAAGGGTCGGGGTGACCGGCTTATCACCTCACTGAGCTAGTGGTTTTGCTCACCCCCCATCATTCTTTCCTTTTCAGGCTGTTGATATCGTTTTGGTTGGAGGTTTGCCTATCGTTTGCTCATCATCCAATCCGTGTTTTGGGTACTTTCTCTTTTATGTAAATTGACGGATTCATTGGCGAGATTGTATAGTTTATATTTGGTGACCCCCTTGATGTTCTTTTTGTACCTTCGCGATGTTATATCGTTCATGTATATTTTCTTTAAACTAAGTTACACCGTTGTATTTTGTACCTTTGTAAATCCTTGTTGATACTTTATGAGATGATGTCCTCGGGTTGTACCCGTTGTTATCAGTTGTTCAGTTCTACAGGTACTTGATAGCAAGCCTTACGTTTTCTATAAACTTTGTGGAGTGGAGTGCACCCATTCTGCAAAATTTATGGTTAACGTGGCGGTTGTCGCGTTCTGTCTGGGGTCGGGGCGTGACAACTTTCTTGGTATCAGAGCCTGGTTTTATGATTCTCCTTCTTTTTGAGTCGAGCCAATGAGTCCAACTTTGTTTCTATGTCATCCTAAGGTATCGTATTACCTTGATGTTGACCTTGCATTTTCTTTCCTTTCTTCCTTTCAGTCATTATGGCACCTCCAGTTCGTCGTCGAGGTCGAGGTCGAGGTCGAGGACACGCTCCTCGTGATCCTCCGAGTCCTCTACTCTCTTCTGTTCCTCGTGGACCTCGAGGACATGTTTCTTCTGATCATGCCGTTCCTCCGACGGCTACGAACCCTATCAATTCTGATCATAGGGTGCCGGTTTTCCAGGTAGAGCAACCACGAGCCCAGTTGCGGGTTGAGCACATGATGACACCCGAGCAGTACCAATTGTATTATGATCACATTCGAATACATGGTGTTTCACCACCTACAACTGCTCATACAACTACGACTGTCACTGAAGAGGTTCTTCATGCTAATGAATCGATTCAACCTACAACTAATGTACCAGTTTTTACTCCAGAAATGGCTTTAGGAGGTTCTACTTCTCGAGGTGCACTTTTTATACCTGATTTGGTGAAAGCAGTTGAAAACATGGGGACATCGAAATTTGACGGTGCAAGAGATGTTTCTAAAGCGGGGGCATGGTTAAAGGAGATTACAGAGACCTTTGACACTTTGATGATTGAAGAATGTTATCGTGTGGTCATTGCAACCAAACTGTTAGGCCCAGATGCACGACGATGGTGGCAGAATCTAAAAGAGACATCTTCGGTTACTATTACGTGGACTATCTTTGTGGAACGATTCAAAGATCGATACTTCTCTCAGTACATCAAGGATCAGAAGAGAAAGGAGTTCTTCAACCTCTTTCAAGGCATTATGTCGGTCGTTGAGTACGAAAGCAAATTTTTGGAATTGCGAGAATTCGCTCCTGAGTCATATACGACGAGAGACTTATGCAAGAGATTTGAAGATGGTCTTAATTTAAATATTCGAGATCGCATCAAGTCCGGAGACAAGTACGAGAGTCTTGACGATCTCGTAGAAGAAGCCCTGAGGGTAGAAGGTTTAGTTCAGGCGAGACATAAGCTTGCAGAACGATCTCAAAAGAAAAGGCAAGGGAGCGCATTTCCAGGAAATGCATCGAAGGTGTATAGGGGTGTGGGATCTTCGCGTGGCGCACCAAGTTCGGCATCTATTAGTTTTCCTCAACCTCGGGAGCAGTTTAGTAGAGGCGGGAGCAATGTCTCTGGATCGGTTGGTGAAAATCGCAAGTGCCAGAATTGCCTAAAATATCATGACGGCCCCTGTAAGGCTCCTCAAGTATGTTTTCAGTGTCGACAGCCGGGGCATATGCGAAGTTCTTGTCCTCAGCTTATGGGAACGAGCAGTCAGGGTTCTGGTCAGTTTCGTGGTAAACTAACATATTCTACACCCAGAGATACTCGATCTGCAGTTACCAGAGTGCCCGATGCCTCAAGCGGGCCTAGTACTCAATCACCTATGCAAGGAAGGAAGCAAACTAGAGTATTTCATATTTCCCAAGAAGAGGCTCGCTCAGATCCGAAGGTTGTGACAGGTAATTTATAATTTGAGTATTTTCACATGCTAAATCTAACCCCGCCTTGTTATGCCACTTGATTACGAATAAAACATTCGTAAGAAATTTTATCTTTTCAAATTTTTTAAATCACAATCTCACCTGATATTGCTTCTTTAGGCCATGTGTTTGTGGGAGACCATCAGGTCTACGCTTTATTTGACCCAGGTTCTGATAGGTCTTATATCCGAGATGATCTTACTGCGATCTTAGATTATCCTATCTCTCATTTGTCACCTGGAATCATCGTTCATACCCCTCTTGGAGAGCGTCTAATTCGTGATTCAGTATTCTTTGGTTGTCCATTGAAGATCAAAGATGTCATTTTAGAGGCTGAATTGATACCATTGCCTTTGATTGATCTTGATGTTATTCTTGGCATGGATTGGCTTTCTTCTCATCATGCAATTCTCGATTGCCACGAGAAGCTTGTTATTTTTCGTAGACCAGGATTCTCAGAACTTGTTTTTGAGGGTAAACTTCAAACGAGATCCCTCTCTTTTATTTCAATGTTGACTGCGCATAAATTAATGCGTAAGGGTTGTGAGGCATTCTTGGCATTTGTCATCGATACTTCTCTTTCTGAAACTAAACTAGATGACATCCCAATCGTGAATGAATTTCCTGATGTCTTTCCCGAAGACTTACCAGGACAACCTCCGAATCGAGAGATTGATTTTTTCATTGACGTACTTCCTGGAATCACACCTATATCGATTACTCCATATCGAATGTCGCCTGCTGAGCTTAAGGAACTCCAGACACAACTTGGGGAATTATTGGAGAAGGGTTTCATACGACCTAGCACATCTCCATGGGGTGCTCCAGTTCTTTTTGTCAAGAAGAAAGATGGATCACTTCGTCTATGTGTCGACTACCGTCAATTGAACAAGGTGACTATCAAGAACAAATATCCTCTTCCAAGAATCGATGATCTGTTTGATCAATTGCAAGGAGCAACTGTGTTCTCAAAAATTGATTTGCGATCCGGTTATCACCAACTCAAGATTAGGGAATCTGATATCCCTAAGTCTGCTTTTCGAACCAGATACGGTCATTTTGAATTCTGTGTTATGCCTTTTGGACTCACAAATGCTCCTGCAGCTTTTATGGATCTTATGAATCGGGTCTTTCGGCCGTACTTAGATAAGTTTATCATCATCTTCATTGATGACATTCTTATTTATTCTAAATCGGACGACGAGCATTCTCATCATCTAAGAATTGCTCTGAACATTCTCAGAGAAAATCAGCTTTATACTAAATTCTCGAAGTGTGAATTTTGGCTTCGCGAGGTAAGCTTTTTGGGTCATCACATTTCTAAAGAAGGAATCTACGTCGATCCAGTGAAGATTCAAGCTATACTAGATTGGGAGCGTCCAAAGAACGTGACAGAGATTCGTAGTTTTCTGGGATTAGCTGGATATTATCGACGGTTTGTCAAAGACTTTTCGTTATTGGCTTCATCCTTGACTAAATTGACTCGGAAAGGGGTAAAATTTGAATGGAATGAAGAATGCGACGAAGCATTTCAAGAATTGAAAAGACGACTCGTTTCAGCTCCTATTCTTGCTTTGCCAGACCCAGCGATTGGAGAATTTACCATTTATAGCGACGCCTCGAGACAAGGATTAGGATGCGTTCTCATGCAAGAAGGAAATGTTATTGCCTACGCTTCAAGGCAATTGAAGAAGAACGAAGAAAATTATCCTACACATGATTTAGAGTTGGCTGCAATCGTCTTTGCATTGAAGATCTGGAGGCACTATCTGTATGGTGCAACTTGTCGGGTTTTCACTGATCACAAGAGCTTAAAGTATATCACCACCCAAAAGGAGCTCAACCTCAGGCAAAGGCGATGGATGGAGTTGATTAGTGACTATGACTTAGTCATCGATTATCATCCTGGTAAGACGAACGTTGTTACAGATGCTCTGAGTAGAAAGTCTTCTACCTCACTTGCTTCGATTCAATCTTTTTATCTTCCTATGTTGGAGCAATTTAAATCTTTACACATTTCGCTCGATTGTGAAAAGTCTAATGATTCTGCCTTAATCGCCAAATTCGAGGTTAGACCTACCTTGTTCGAGCAAATTCGAGAAAGACAATCACACGATGTTTATTTACAACAGAAGATTGTGAAGCTAAATCAAGGAAAAGAAACCGAATTTCGAATTCGGGATGATGGACTTCTTACTTTTAAAAATCGTGTTTGTGTTCCATCAGAACTTGATGTTCGTAGAGCTATTCTTGAGGAAGCCCATTCTTCAGCCTATGCTATGCATCCTGGTAGTACCAAAATGTACAGAACACTTCGGGAGCATTATTGGTGGCCAGGTATGAAACGGGACATTACTGAATTTGTATCAAAGTGCTTATCATGCCAACAGATTAAAGCGGAACACCAAAAACCAGCCGGTATGCTTCAACCACTACCTATTCCTGAGTGGAAATGGGAAAACGTCACAATAGATTTTGTTTCTGGTTTACCTCGAACCCAAAAGGGTTTTGACTCAATTTGGGTCATTGTCGATCGTCTGACGAAATCGGCACATTTCCTTCCAGTGCATACTAACGAATCTTTAGAGAAACTTGCCAAGTTATATGTCGATGAGATCGTGAGATTGCACGGAGTACCAGTGTCAATCATATCTGACCGTGATCCAAGATTCACTTCCCGTTTTTGGCCTAGTCTGCAGAAAGCGCTAGGTACAAAATTACTATTCAGTACCTCGTTTCATCCACAGACTGATGGACAGTCAGAGAGAACTATACAGACACTAGAAGACATGCTACGTGCAGTGGTGTTGAATTTGAGAGGTAGCTGGGATAAGTACGTGACTTTGGTGGAGTTCGCTTATAACAACAGTTATCATTCAAGCATTGGAATGCCCCCGTACGAAGCTCTGTATGGCCGAAAGTGTCGAACACCACTCTTTTGGGATGAGGTTGGCGAGAGACAAATCGAACAAGTAGAGCTAATCGAAGATGCGAAGGCAAAAATACAACTTATTCGAGACAGACTTAAGGCAGCGCAAGATCGACAGAAAAGCTACGCAGATAATAGGAGGCGCGATTTGGAGTTTAATGAAGGAGACAAAGTTTTTCTGAAAGTTTCTCCATGGAAGGGCGTGTTGCGATTCCGCCGTCGAGGAAAGTTGAGTCCAAGGTATATTGGCCCGTTTACGATCGTGCAAAGGATTGGTCGTGTTGCATATCGACTTGAGCTACCATCGGAATTGTCGAAGATTCACGATGTCTTCCATGTCTCTATGCTTAGAAAATATGAACCAGATCCTTCGCACGTGCTCAAAGATCCCCCAGTTGTATTAAAGGAAAATCTATCGTACGAAGTACAACCTGTTCAAATTGTAGATCGCCGAGAGAAAATGCTTCGTAACAAATCCATTCCTATGGTGAGAGTTCTATGGAGAAGTGATCAAATTGAAGAAGAAACATGGGAACCAGAGTCAGTCATGCGTCAACACCATCCAAATCTCTTTTCATCTCTAGGTACGTTTATGTTTCGAGGACGAAACTTTTTAGAGGAGGGGATACTTTATAATATCATAGCCCAACTAGATTTTTGTTAGAAAGCCCAAAACCTAATTATTTATTTTTATGGCCCAAAAGGCCAGCCCTATCTTAGCCCAACTAGATTTTTGTTAGAAAGCCCAAAACCTAATTATTTATTTTTATGGCCCAAAAGGTCAGCCCAATTAGAATTTTTTTAGAAAGTCCAAACTTATTTATTTATTTATTTTGTGGCCCAAAGTTTCAGCCCACTTAAATGGCCTGATATATAATTAGTAAGACTAAAGTTAAAAAAAAAGAGAGAGAGAAGAACGGGAGAAGAAAAGCAAAAGAGGGGAAAGAAGAGAGGAAGAGGAGAAACCCTTGTTGACCAAATTCTCCCTTACAACCCTCATCCTAGGTGGTTTTTAAGTTGTTTTGAGGTAAGTGGTGTGTGAATTAAGCTTCCTTCTTCCATAATTTTGTAATTTTATGGGGTTTTTCTTTTTGGTATGTGGGTAATTTGCAGACTGTTCGAACTGATTTTGAGATAGCTATTGCCCTCGAAACTTTGCAAACTTAATTTCTGTACGTAGCTGAACTCGTTAGCTTTCCGTAGCCACTTGAAATGCCTCAATCCAATTATTCTACAATTAGTTATGATTTTTCTCGTAAACTGCCGCTAGCAGGAAAATTTCAGAATTTTTATGTCGAATTCAAACTTATTTTCTATCGTTTCGTCTAGTTAATGTATTGAAACGGGTTATGTGGGATTGGGAACTGATGTTAAGGAGTTACATACTATTTTTTATTCAATATCGACTCGTTCGAAATCGATTAGGATTTGTTTTTAGCAATGAAAGGGATGTTACCACTAATCGTTAGTTATATTTAATTTGTCTTTAATTGCTCATCTCCTTTCTAGGTAAAGAACCATCGACGAAGAGCAAGGAACCGACTTCAGATTCCGGAGAGAGTTAATCACTTCCTTGTGAGTTGATAATTCGGGAACGCCTTCTCTTGTGGGAAGTGTGGACCCTCGATAAATGTGCATTTATTTTAGTTTTAGTTAATTGATAAGAAAATTATTTGGTATTGTGTTATGTGGTAAAGAGCCTGGTTGGCTCGATTTCTCTGGTTAGAGTCCTGTTAGCCATTTTATGAGTATTATTGATTTTAACTTATGTTGAAGAGTCTTGCCGGCTCGGTATCTGATAACATTTATTGTGAATTATTTGAGAATTGATTTCTGGTTATTCTTGTGTGCTATTAAGACTCTAACTTGAGTCGTTATTCATCTTATGATGCACATGCATATGTATGCCTGGTACCAAGGTTAAGTAGCCCGAATTGGTCACGGTTCGGGTGAGTTGGAGCGACATTGATTAAGTAGCCCGAATTGTCGCGGTTCGGGTGAGTTAGAGTGACAACCAAGTTGCCCGGGATTGGCAAACCCGCGTGAGTTAGATCTAACGGGGCACCTGTCCATTTGCCAAATATTGATACTCTGGAGGGTGATCGTTAGATGGATTAGTCTATTATAGGCTCAGTCAACGTCACCGGTGTGGGACATGCATGTCATATATGTTTATATGTTTGATCATTTCAAGTATTCACATCGATATTGAGTTGTGACTTTAGCACTTGGCGTATTGAGAAAGAATATTAATGTGCATTTTATCTAGAGTAACGGTGACGGGCTTGGACTGTCTCTCGACGGAGAGCTCAGTTCGAGGAGGATATTGACTACCCACGCGTCTTTTATGTGATAACATGTTGTTTGAACTAATTGTGTTATTCATAAATGTGCACTAAGGTTTTTATTTTCATTAATATGTACATTGAGTGAGAATAATTATTGTGGGACGAATTGTGGGATTTTATGTTATGAACCACGAGTGGGAGTATATGCTTCGTATAAGGGTCGGGGTGACCGGCTTATCACCTCACTGAGCTAGTGGTTTTGCTCACCCCCCATCATTCTTTCCTTTTCAGGCTGTTGATATCGTTTTGGTTGGAGGTTTGCCTATCGTTTGCTCATCATCCAATCCGTGTTTTGGGTACTTTCTCTTTTATGTAAATTGACAGATTCATTGGCGAGATTGTATAGTTTATATTTGGTGACCCCCTTGATGTTCTTTTTGTACCTTCGCGATGTTATATCGTTCATGTATATTTTCTTTAAACTAAGTTACACCGTTGTATTTTGTACCTTTGTAAATCCTTGTTGATACTTTATGAGATGATGTCCTCGGGTTGTACCCTTTGTTATCAGTTGTTCAGTTCTACAGGTACTTGATAGCAAGCCTTACGTTTTCTATAAACTTTGTGGAGTGGAGTGCACCCATTCTGCAAAATTTATGGTTAACGTGGCGGTTGTCGCGTTCTGTCTGGGGTCGGGGCGTGACAGAAACGAAGGAAATGTTGATCGTAACGAGAAAATGAGCATCAAAATGAAGAAATATGCATCGAAACGAAGAAAATATTGATCATAACGAGAAAATGAGCATCAAAATAATGGAAATATGCATCGAAAAGAAGGAAATGTTGATCGTAACGAGAAAACGAGCATCAAAATAATGAAATATACATCGAAAAGAAGGAAATGTTGATCATAACGAGAAAACGAGCATCAAAATGATGAAAATACGCATCGAAACGAAGGAAATGCTGATCGTAATGGGAAAATATGCATCAAAATGATGGAAATATGCATCGAAACGAAGAAAATGTTGATCATATCGAGAAAATGAGCTTCAAACTAATGGAAATATGCATCGAAAAGAAGAAAATGTTGATCGTAATGAGAAAACGAGCATCAAAATAATGGAAATATGCATCGAAAAGAAGGAAATGTTGACCATAACGAGAAAACGAGCGTCAAAATGATGAAAATATGCATCGAAACAATGGGAAATGTTGATCGTAACGAGAAAACGAGCATCTAAATGATGGAAATATGCATCGAAACGAAGAAAATGTTGATTGTAACGAGAAAATGAGCATCAAAACGAAGAAATATGCATCGAAACGAAGGAAATGTTAATTGTAACGAGAAAATGAGCATCAAAACGAAGAAATATGCATTAAAACAAAGAAAATGTTGATCATACCGAGAAAATGAGCATCAAAATGATGGAAATATGCATCGAAACTAGGGAAATGTTGATCGTCATGAGAAAATTAACATCAAAATGAAGGAAATATGCATCGAAAAGAAGGAAATGTTGATCATAAAGAGAAAACTAGCATTAAAATGATGAAAATATGCATCGAAACGAAGGAAATGTTGATCGTAACGAGAAAATATGCATTAAAATGATGGAAATATGCATCGAAACGTAGAAAATGTTGATCATATCGAGAAAATGAGCATCAAAATGATTGAAATATGCATCGAAAAGAAGGAAATATTGATCATAACGAGAAAACGAGCATCTAAATGAAGGAAATATGCATCAAAACGAAGGAAATATTGATTGTAACAAGAAAATGAGCATCAAAACGAAGAAATATGTATCAAAACGAAGGAAATATTGATTGTAACTAGAAAATGAGCAAAATGAAGAAATATGCATCGAAACGAATAAAATATTGATCATATCGAGAAAATGAGCAACAAAATGATGGAAATATGCATCGAAACTAGGGAAATGTTGATCGTCATGAGAAAATGAGCATCAAAATGAAGGAAATATGCATCAAAAAGAAGGAAATGTTGATCATAACGAGAAAACGAGCATCAAAATGAAGAAAATATGCATCGAAACGAAGGAAATGTTGATCGTAACGAGAAAATGTGCATCAAAATGAAGAAATATGCATCGAAACGAAGAAAATATTGATCATATCGAGAAAATGAGCATAAAATAATGGAAATATGCATCGAAAAGAAGGAAATGTTGATCGTAACGAGAAAATGAGCATCAAAATAATGGAAATATGCATCGAAAAGAAGGAAATGTAGATCATAACGAGAAAACGAGCATCAAAATGATGAAAATATGCATCGAAACGAAGGAAATGTTGATCGTAACGAAAAAATATGCATCAAAATGATGGAAATATGCATCGAAACGAAGAAAATGTTGATCATATCGAGAAAATGAGCATCAAAATAATTGAAATATGCATCGAAAAGAAGGAAATGTTGATCGTAACGAGAAAACAAGCATAAAAATAATGGAAATATGCATCGAAAAGAAGGAAATGTTGATCATAACGAGAAAACGAGCATCAAAATGATGAAAATATGCATCGAAACGAAGGAAATGCTGATCGTAACGAGAAAATATGCATCAAAATGATTGAAATATGCATCGAAACGAAGAAAATGTTGATCATATCGAGAAAATGAGCTTCAAACTAATGGAAATATGCATCGAAAAGAAGGAAATGTTGATCATAACGAGAAAACGAGCATCAAAATAATGGAAATATGCATCGAAAAGAAGGAAATGTTGACCATAACGAGAAAACGAGCGTCAAAATGATGAAAATATGCATCGAAACAATGGGAAATGTTGATCGTAACGAGAAAACGAGCATCTAAATGATAGAAATATGCATCGAAACGAAGAAAATGTTGATTGTAACGAGAAAATGAGCATCAAAACGAAGAAATAGGCATCGAAACGAAGGAAATGTTAATTGTAACGAGAAAATGAGCATCAAAACGAAGAAATATGCATTAAAACAAAGAAAATGTTGATCATACCGAGAAAATGAGCATCAAAATGATGGAAATATGCATCGAAACTAGGGAAATGTTGATCGTCATGAGAAAATTAACATCAAAATGAAGGAAATATGCATCGAAAAGAAGGAAATGTTGATCATAAAGAGAAAACTAGCATTAAAATGATGAAAATATGCATCGAAACGAAGGAAATGTTGATCTTAACGAGAAAATATGCATTAAAATGATGGAAATATGCATCGAAACGTAGAAAATGTTGATCATATCGAGAAAATGAGCATCAAAATGATTGAAATATGCATCGAAAAGAAGGAAATATTGATCATAACGAGAAAACGAGCATCTAAATGAAGGAAATATGCATCAAAACGAAGGAAATATTGATTGTAACAAGAAAATGAGCATTAAAACGAAGAAATATGTATCAAAACGAAGGAAATATTGATTGTAACTAGAAAATGAGCAAAATGAAGAAATATGCATCGAAACGAATAAAATATTGATCATATCGAGAAAATGAGCAACAAAATGATGGAAATATGCATCGAAACTAGGGAAATGTTGATCGTCATGAGAAAATGAGCATCAAAATGAAGGAAATATGCATCAAAAAGAAGGAAATGTTGATCATAACGAGAAAACGAGCATCAAAATGAAGAAAATATGCATCGAAACGAAGGAAATGTTGATCGTAACGAGAAAATATGCATCAAAATGATGGAAATATGCATCGAAACGAAGAAAATATTGATCATATCGAGAAAATAAGCATCAAAATTATTGAAATATGCATTGAAAAGAAGGAAATGTTGATCATAACGAGAAAATGAGCATCTAAATGAAGGAAATATTGATCGTAACGAGAAAATATGCATCAAAATGAAGGAAATATGCATCGAAACAAAGAAAATGTTAATCATAATGAGAAAACGAGCATAAAAATGATGAAAATATGTATCAAAATGAAAGAAATGTTGATCGTTATGAGAAAATGAGCATCAAAATGAAGAAATATCCATCGAAACGAAGAAAATGTTGATCATATCGAGAAAATGAGCATCAAAATAATGGAAACATGCATCGAAAAGAAGGAAATGTTGATCGTAACGAGAAAACGAGCATCAAAATAATGGAAATATGCATCGAAAAGAAGGAAATGTTGATCATAACGAGAAAACGAGCATCAAAATGATGAAAATATGCATCGAAACGAAGGAAATGTTGATCGTAACTAGAAAACGAGCATCTAAACGAAGGAAATATTGATCGTAACGAGAAAATACGCATCAAAATGAAGGAAATATGCATCAAAACAAAGAAAATGTTAATCATAATGAGAAAACGAGCATAAAAATGATGATAATATATATCGAAACCAAGGAAATGTTGATCGTAACGAGAAAATGAGCATCAAAATGAAGAAATATGCATCGAAACGAAAAAAATATTGATCATATAGAGAAAAGAGCACAAAAATAATGGAAATATGCATCGAAAAGAAGGAAATGTTGATCATAACGAGAAAACGAGCATCAAAATGATGAAAATATGCATCGAAACGAAGGAAATGTTGATCGTAACGAGAAAATATGCATCAAAATATGGAAATATGCATCAAAACGAAGAAAATGTTGATCATATCGAGAAAATGAGCATCAAAATACTGGAAATATGCATCGAAAAGAAGGAAATGTTGATCGTAACGAGAAAACGAGCATCAAAATAATGGAAATATGCACCGAAAAGAAGGAAATGTTGATCATAACGAGAAAACGAGCATCAAAATGATGAAAATATGCATCGAAACGAAGGAAATGTTGATCGTAACGAAAAAATATGCATCAAAATGATGGAAATATGTATCGAAACGAAAAAATATTGATCATATTGAGAAAATGAGCATCAAAATGATTGAAATATGAATCGAAAAGAAGGAAATGTTGATCACAACGAGAAAACGAGCATATAAATGAAGGAAATATTGATCGTAACGAGAAAATGTGCATCAAAATGAAGGAAATATGCATCGAAACAAAGAAAATGTTAATCATAATGACAAAACGAGCATAAAAATGATGAAAATATGTATCGAATATAAGGAAATGTTGATCGTAACGATAAAATGAGCATCAAAATGAAGAAATATGCATCGAAACGAAGAAAATATTGATCATTTCGAGAAAATGAGCATCAAAATAATGGAAATATGCATCGAAAAGAAGGAAATGTTGATCGTAACGAGAAAACGAGCATCAAAATAATGAAAATATGCATCGAAAAGAAAGAAATGTTGATCATAACGAGAAAACGAACATCAAAATGATGAAAATATTCATCGAAACGAAGGAAATGTTGATCGTAACGAGAAAATATGCATCAAAATGATGGAAATATGCATTGAAACGAAGAAAATGTTGATCATATCGAGAAAATGAGCATCAAAATAATGGAAATATACATCGAAAAGAAGGAAATGTTGATCGTAACGAGAAAACGAACATCAAAATAATGGAAATATGCATCGAAAAAAAGGAAATGTTGATCATAACGAGAAAACGAGCATCAAAATGATGTAAATATGCATCTAAACGAAGGAAATGTTGATCGTAACGAGAAAATATGCATCAAAATGATGGAAATATGCATCGAAACGAAAAAAATAATGATCATATTGAGAAAATGAGCATCAAAATGATTGAAATATGAATCGAAAAGAAGGAAATGTTGATCATAACGAGAAAACGAGCATATAAATGAAGGAAATATTGATCGTAACAAGAAAATGTGCATCAAAATGAAGGAAATATGCATCGAAACAAAGAAAATGTTAATCATAATGAGAAAACGATCATAAAAATGATGAAAATAAGTATCGAAACGAAGGAAATGTTGATCGTAATGAGAAAATGATCATCAAAATGAAGAAATATGCATCTAAACGAAGAAAATATTGATCATATCGAGAAAATGAGCATCAAAATAATGGAAATATGCATCGAAAAGAAGGAAATATTTATCATAACGAGAAAACGAGCATCAAAATAATGGAAATTGTATCGAAAAGAAGGAAATGTTGATCATAACGAGATAACGAGCATCAAATTGATAGAAATATGCATCGAAACGAAGGAATATTGATCGTAACGAGAAAATATGCATCAAAATGATGGAAATATGCAACGAAAAGAAGAAAATGTTGATCGTATCGAGAAAATGAGCATCAAAATAATGGAAATATGCATCGAAAAGAAGGAAATGTTGATCATAACGAGAAAACGAGCATCAAAATGATGAAAATATGCATCGAAACGTAGAAAATGTTGATCGTAATGAGAAAATATGCATCAAAATGATGGAAATATGCATCGAAACGAAGAAAATATTGATCATATTGAGAAAATGAGCATCAAAATGATTGAAATATGCATCGAAAAGAAGGAAATGTTGATCATAACGAGAAAACGACCATCTAAATGAAGGAAGTATTGATCGTAACGAGAAAATGTGCATCAAAATGAAGGAAATATGCATCAAAACAAAGAAAATGTTAATCATAATGAGAAAACGAGCATAAAAATGATGAAAATATGTATCGAAACGAAGGAAATGTTGATCATATCGAGAAAATGAGCATCAAAATAATTGAAATATGCATCGAAAAGAAGGAAATGTTGATCGTAACGAGAAAACAAGCATCAAAATAATGGAAATATGCATCGAAAAGAAGGAAATGTTGATTATAACGAGAAAACGAGCATCAAAATGATGAAAATATGCATCGAAACGAAGGAAATGTTGATCATAACGAGAAAACGAGCATCAAAATGATGAAAATACGCATCGAAACGAAGGAAATGCTGATCGTAACGAGAAAATATGCATCAAAATGATGGAAATATGCATCGAAACGAAGAAAATGTTGATCATATCGAGAAAATGAGCTTCAAACTAATGGAAATATGCATCGAAAAGAAGGAAATGTTGATCGTAACGAGAAAACGAGCATCAAAATGATGTAAATATGCATCGAAACGAAGGAAATGTTGATCGTAACGAGAAAATATGCATCAAAATGATGGAAATATGCATCGAAACGAAAAAAATATTGATCATATTGAGAAAATGAGCATCAAAATGATTGAAATATGAATCGAAAAGAAGGAAATGTTGATCATAACGAGAAAACGAGCATATAAATGAAGGAATATTGATCGTAACGAGAAAATGTGCATCAAAATGAAGGAAATATGCATCGAAACAAAGAAAATGTTAATCATAATGAGAAAACGATCATAAAAATGATGAAAATATGTATCGAAACGAAGGAAATGTTGATCGTAATGAGAAAATGATCATCAAAATGAAGAAATATGCATCGAAACGAAGAAAATATTGATCATATCGAGAAAATGAGCATCAAAATAATGGAAATATGCATCGAAAAGAAGGAAATGTTTATCATAACGAGAAAACGAGCATCAAAATAATGGAAATTGCATCGAAAAGAAGGAAATGTTGATCATAACGAGAAAACGAGCATCAAATTGATAAAAATATGCATCGAAACGAAGGAATATTGATCGTAACGAGAAAATATGCATCAAAATGATGGAAATATGCATCGAAACGAAGAAAATGTTGATCGTATCGAGAAAATGAGCATCAAAATAATGGAAATATGCATCGAAAAGAAGGAAATGTTGATCGTAACAAGAAAACGAGCATCAAAATAACGGAAATATGCATCGAAAAGAAGGAAATGTTGATCATAACGAGAAAACGAGCATCAAAATGATGAAAATATGCATCGAAACGAAGGAAATGTTGATCGTAAAGAGAAAATATGCATCAAAATGATGGAAATATGCATCGAAACGAAGAAAATATTGATCATATTGAGAAAATGAGCATCAAAATGATTGAAATATGCATCGAAAATAGGAAATGTTGATCATAACGAGAAAACGAGCATATAAATGAAGGAAATATTGATCGTAACGAGAAAATGTGCATCAAAATGAAGGAAATATGCATCGAAACAAAGAAAATGTTAATCATAATGAGAAAACGATCATAAAAATGATGAAAATATGTATCGAAACGAAGGAAATGTTGATCGTAATGAGAAAATGATCATCAAAATGAAGAAATATGCATCGAAACGAAGAAAATATTGATCATATCGAGAAAATGAGCATCAAAATAATGAAAATATGCATCGAAAAGAAGGAAATGTTTATCATAACGAGAAAACGAGCATCAAAATAATGGAAATTGCATCGAAATAAGGAAATGTTGATCATAACGAGAAAACGAGCATCAAATTGATAAAAATATGCATCGAAACGAAGGAATATTGATCGTAACGAGAAAATATGCATCAAAATGATGGAAATATGCATCGAAACGAAGAAAATGTTGATCGTATCGAGAAAATGAGCATCAAAATAATGGAAATATGCATCGAAAAGAAGGAAATGTTGATCGTAACAAGAAAACGAGCATCAAAATAACGGAAATATGCATATAAAAGAAGGAAATGTTGATCATAACGAGAAAACGAGCATCAAAATGATGAAAATATGCATCGAAACGAAGGAAATGTTGATCGTTAAGAGAAAATATGCATCAAAATGATGGAAATATGCATCGAAACGAAGAAAATATTGATCATATTGAGAAAATGAGCATCAAAATGATTGAAATATACATCGAAAAGAAGGAAATGTTGATCATAACGAGAAAACGAGCATCAAAATGATGAAAATACGCATCGAAACGAAGGAAATGCTGATCGTAACGAGAAAATATGCATCAAAATGATGGAAATATGCATCGAAACGAAGCAAAAGTTGATCATATCGAGAAAATGAGCTTCAAACTAATGGAAATATGCATCGAAAAGAAGAAAATGTTGATCGTAACGAGAAAACGAGCATCAAAATTATGAAAATATGCATCGAAACTAAGGAAATGTTGATCGTAACGAGAAAATATGCATCAAAATGATGGAAATATGCATCAAAACGAAGAACATGTTGATCATATCGAGAAAATGAGCATTAAAATAATGGAAATATGCATCGAAAAGAAGGAAATGTTGATCGTAACGAGAAAACGAGCATCAAAATAATGGAAATATGCACCAAAAAGAAGGAAATGTTGATCATAACGAGAAAACGAGCATCAAAATGATGAAAATATGCATCGAAACGAAGGAAATGTTGATCGTAACGAAAAAATATGCATCAAAATGATGGAAATATGTATCGAAACGAAAAAATATTGATCATATTGAGAAAATGTGCATCAAAATGATTGAAATATGAATCGAAAAGAAGGAAATGTTGATCATAACGAGAAAACGAGCATCTCAATGAAGGAAATATTGATCGTAACGAGAAAATGTGCATCAAAATGAAGGAAATATGCATCGAAACAAAGAAAATGTTAATCATAATAAGAAAACGAGCATAAAAATGATGAAAATATGTATCGAAACGAAGGAAATGTTGATCGTAACGATAAAATGAGCATCAAAATGAAGAAATATGCATCGAAACGAAGAAAATGTTGATCATATCGAGAAAATGAACATCAAAATAATGGAAATATGCATCGAAAAGAAGGAAATGTTGATCGTAACAAGGAAACGAGCATCAAAATAATGGAAATATGCATCAAAAAGAAAGAAATGTTGATCATAACGAGAAAACGAGCGTCAAAATGATGAAAATATGCATCGAAACAATGGAAATGTTGATCGTAACGAGAAAACGAGCATCTAAATGATGGAAATATGCATCGAAATGAGGGAAATGTTGATTGTAACGAGAAAATGAGCATCAAAATGAAGAAATATGCATCGAAACGAAGGAAATGTTAATTGTAACGAGAAAATGAGCATCAAAACGAAAAAATATGCATCGAAAAGAAGGTAATGTTGATCATAACGAGAAAACGAGCATCAAAATGATGAAAATATGCATTAAAACGAAGGAAATGGTTATCGTAACGATAAAATATGCATCAAAATGATGGAAATATGCATCGAAACGTAGAAAATGTTGATCATATTGAGAAAACGAGCATCAAAATAATTGAAATATGCATCGAAAAGAAGGAAATGTTGATCATAACGAGAAAACGAGTATCTAAATGAAAGAAATATTGATCGTAACGAGAAAATGTGCATCAAAATGAAGGAAATATGCATCGAAAAAAGAAAATGTTAATCCTAATGAGAAAACGAGCATAAAAATGAAGAAATATGCATCGAAACGAAGAAAATATTGATCATATCGAGAAAATGAGCATCAAAATAATGGAAATATGCATCGAAAAGAAGGAAATGTTTATTATAACGAGAAAACGAGCATCAAAATAATGGAAATTGCTTCGAAATAAGGAAATGTTAATCATAACGAGAAAACGAGCATCAAATTGATAAAAATATGCATCGAAACGAAGGAATATTGATCGTAACGAGAAAATATGCATCAAAATGATGGAAATATGCATCGAAATGAAGAAAATGTTGATCGTATCGAGAAAATGAGCATCAAAATAATGGAAATATGCATCGAAAAGAAGGAAATGTTGATCGTAACAAGAAAACGAGCATCAAAATAACGGAAATATGCATATAAAAGAAGGAAATGTTGATCATAACGAGAAAACGAGCATCAAAATGATGAAAATATGCATCGAAACGAAGGAAATGTTGATCGTAAAGAGAAAATATGCATCAAAATGATGGAAATATGCATCGAAACGAAGAAAATATTGATCATATTGAGAAAATGAGCATCAAAATGATTGAAATATACATCGAAAAGAAGGAAATGTTGATCATAACGAGAAAACGAGCATCAAAATGATGAAAATACGCATCGAAACGAGGGAAATGCTGATCGTAACGAGAAAATATGCATCAAAATGATGGAAATATGCATCGAAACGAAGAAAATGTTGATCATATCGAGAAAATGAGCTTCAAACTAATGGAAATATGCATCGAAAAGAAGAAAATGTTGATCGTAACGAGAAAACGAGCATCAAAATAATGGAAATATGCATCGAAAAGAAGGAAATGTTGACCATAACGAGAAAACGAGCGTCAAAATGATGAAAATATGCATAGAAACAATGGGAAATGTTGATCGTAACGAGAAAACGAGCTCATAAATGATGGAAATATGCATCGAAACGAAGAAAATGTTGATTGTAACGAGAAAATGAGCATCAAAACGAAGAAATATGCATCGAAACGAAGGAAATGTTAATTGTAACGAGAAAATGAGCATCAAAATGAAGGAAATATCCATAAAAAAGAAGGAAATGTTGATCATAACGAGAAAACGAGCATCAAAATGAAGAAAATATGCATCGAAACGAAGGAAATGTTGATCGTAACGAGAAAATATGCATCAAAATGATGGAAATATGCATCGAAACGAAGAAAATATTGATCATATCGAGAAAATAAGCATAAAATTATTGAAATATGCATTGAAAAGAAGGAAATGTTGATCATAACGAGAAAACGAGCATCTAAATGAAGGAAATATTGATCGTAACGAGAAAATATGCATCAAAATGAAGGAAATATGCATCGAAACAAAGAAAATGTTAATCATAATGAGAAAACGAGCATAAAAATGATGAAAATATGTATCAAAATGAAAGAAATGTTGATCTTTATGAGAAAATGAGCATCAAAATGAAGAAATATCCATCGAAACGAAGAAAATGTTGATCATATCGAGAAAATGAGCATCAAAATAATGGAAACATGCATCGAAAAGAAGGAAATGTTGATCGTAACGAGAAAACGAGCATCAAAATAATGGAAATATGCATCGAAAAGAAGGAAATGTTAATCATAACGAGAAAACGAGCATCAAAATTATGAAAATATGCATCGAAACTAAGGAAATGTTGATCGTAACGAGAAAATATGCATCAAAACGAAGAACATGTTGATCATATCGAGAAAATGAGCATTAAAATAATGGAAATATGCATCGAAAAGAAGGAAATGTTGATCGTTATGAGAAAATGAGCTTCAAAATGAAGAAATATCCATCGAAACGAAGAAAATGTTGATCATATCGAGAAAATGAGCATCAAAATAATGGAAACATGCATCGAAAAGAAGGAAATGTTGATCGTAACGAGAAAACGAGCATCAAAATAATGGAAATATGCATCGAAAAGAAGGAAATGTTGATCATAACGAGAAAACGAGCATCAAAATGATGAAAATATGCATCGAAACGAAGGAAATGTTGATCGTAACTAGAAAACGAGCATCTAAACGAAGGAAATATTGATTGTAACGAGAAAATACGCATCAAAATGAAGGAAATATGCATCAAAACAAAGAAAATGTTAATCATAATGAGAAAACGAGCATAAAAATGATGATAATATGTATCGAAACCAAGGAAATGTTGATCGTAACGAGAAAATGAGCATCAAAATGAAGAAATATGCATCGAAACGAAAAAAATATTGATCATATAGAGAAAAGAGCACAAAAATAATGGAAATATGCATCGAAAAGAAGGAAATGTTGATCATAACGAGAAAACGAGCATCAAAATGATGAAAATATGCATCGAAACGAAGGAAATGTTGATCGTAACGAGAAAATATGCATCAAAATATGGAAATATGCATCAAAACGAAGAAAATGTTGATCATATCGAGAAAATGAGCATCAAAATACTGGAAATATGCATCGAAAAGAAGGAAATGTTGATCGTAACGATAAAACGAGCATCAAAATAATGGAAATATGCACCGAAAAGAAGGAAATGTTGATCATAACGAGAAAACGAGCATCAAAATGATGAAAATATGCATCGAAACGAAGGAAATGTTGATCGTAACGAAAAAATATGCATCAAAATGATGGAAATATGTATCGAAACGAAAAAATATTGATCATATTGAGAAAATGAGCATCAAAATGATTGAAATATGAATCGAAAAGAAGGAAATGTTGATCACAACGAGAAAACGAGCATATAAATGAAGGAAATATTGATCGTAACGAGAAAATGTGCATCAAAATGAAGGAAATATGCATCGAAACAAAGAAAATGTTAATCATAATGACAAAACGAGCATAAAAATGATGAAAATATGTATCGAATATAAGGAAATGTTGATCGTAACGATAAAATGAGCATCAAAATGAAGAAATATGCATCGAAACAAAGAAAATATTGATCATTTCGAGAAAATGAGCATCAAAATAATGGAAATATGCATCGAAAAGAAGGAAATGTTGATCGTAACGAGAAAACGAGCATCAAAATAATGAAAATATGCATCGAAAAGAAAGAAATGTTGATCATAACGAGAAAACGAACATCAAAATGATGAAAATATTCATCGAAACGAAGGAAATGTTGATCGTAACGAGAAAATATGCATCAAAATGATGGAAATATGCATTGAAACGAAGAAAATGTTGATCATATCGAGAAAATGAGCATCAAAATAATGGAAATATACATCGAAAAGAAGGAAATGTTGATCGTAACGAGAAAACGAACATCAAAATAATGGAAATATGCATCGAAAAAAGGAAATGTTGATCATAACGAGAAAACGAGCATCAAAATGATGTAAATATGCATCTAAACGAAGGAAATGTTGATCGTAACGAGAAAATATGCATCAAAATGATGGAAATATGCATCGAAACGAAAAAAATAATGATCATATTGAGAAAATGAGCATCAAAATGATTGAAATATGAATCGAAAAGAAGGAAATGTTGATCATAACGAGAAAACGAGCATATATGAAGGAAATATTGATCGTAACAAGAAAATGTGCATCAAAATGAAGGAAATATGCATCGAAACAAAGAAAATGTTAATCATAATGAGAAAACGATCATAAAAATGATGAAAATATGTATCGAAACGAAGGAAATGTTGATCGTAATGAGAAAATGATCATCAAAATGAAGAAATATGCATCTAAACGAAGAAAATATTGATCATATCGAGAAAATGAGCATCAAAATAATGGAAATATGCATCGAAAAGAAGGAAATGTTTATCATAACGAGAAAACGAGCATCAAAATAATGGAAATTGTATCGAAAAGAAGGAAATGTTGATCATAACGAGATAACGAGCATCAAATTGATAAAAATATGCATCGAAACGAAGGAATATTGATCGTAACGAGAAAATATGCATCAAAATGATGGAAATATGCAACGAAAAGAAGAAAATGTTGATCGTATCGAGAAAATAAGCATCAAAATAATGGAAATATGCATCGAAAAGAAGGAAATGTTGATCATAACGAGAAAACGAGCATCAAAATGATGAAAATATGCATCGAAACGTAGAAAATGTTGATCGTAATGAGAAAATATGCATCAAAATGATGGAAATATGCATCGAAACGAAGAAAATATTGATCATATTGAGAAAATGAGCATCAAAATGATTGAAATATGCATCGAAAAGAAGGAAATGTTGATCATAACGAGAAAACGACCATCTAAATGAAGGAAGTATTGATCGTAACGAGAAAATGTGCATCAAAATGAAGGAAATATGCATCAAAACAAAGAAAATGTTAATCATAATGAGAAAACGAGCATAAAAATGATGAAAATATGTATCGAAACGAAGGAAATGTTGATCGTAATGAGAAAATGATCATCAAAATGAAGAAATATGCATCGAAACGAAGAAAATATTGATCATATCGAGAAAATGAGCATCAAAATAATGGAAATATGCATCGAAAAGAAGGAAATGTTTATCATAACGAGAAAACGAGCATCAAAATAATGGAAATTGCATCGAAAAGAAGGAAATGTTGATCATAACGAGAAAACGAGCATCAAATTGATAAAAATATGCATCGAAACGAAGGAATATTGATCGTAACGAGAAAATATGCATCAAAATGATGGAAATATGCATCGAAACGAAGAAAATGTTGATCGTATCGAGAAAATGAGCATCAAAATAATGGAAATATGCATCGAAAAGAAGGAAATGTTGATCGTAACAAGAAAACGAGCATCAAAATAACGGAAATATGCATCGAAAAGAAGGAAATGTTGATCATAACGAGAAAACGAGCATCAAAATGATGAAAATATGCATCGAAACGAAGGAAATGTTGATCGTAAAGAGAAAATATGCATCAAAATGATGGAAATATGCATCGAAACGAAGAAAATATTGATCATATTGAGAAAATGAGCATCAAAATGATTGAAATATGCATCGAAAATAGGAAATGTTGATCATAACGAGAAAACGAGCATATAAATGAAGGAAATATTGATCGTAACGAGAAAATGTGCATCAAAATGAAGGAAATATGCATCGAAACAAAGAAAATGTTAATCATAATGAGAAAACGATCATAAAAATGATGAAAATATGTATCGAAACGAAGGAAATGTTGATCGTAATGAGAAAATGATCATCAAAATGAAGAAATATGCATCGAAACGAAGAAAATATTGATCATATCGAGAAAATGAGCATCAAAATAATGGAAATATGCATCGAAAAGAAGGAAATGTTTATCATAACGAGAAAACGAGCATCAAAATAATGGAAATTGCATCGAAATAAGGAAATGTTGATCATAACGAGAAAACGAGCATCAAATTGATAAAAATATGCATCGAAACGAAGGAATATTGATCGTAACGAGAAAATATGCATCAAAATGATGGAAATATGCATCGAAACGAAGAAAATGTTGATCGTATCGAGAAAATGAGCATCAAAATAATGGAAATATGCATCGAAAAGAAGGAAATGTTGATCGTAACAAGAAAACGAGCATCAAAATAACGGAAATATGCATATAAAAGAAGGAAATGTTGATCATAACGAGAAAACGAGCATCAAAATGATGAAAATATGCATCGAAACGAAGGAAATGTTGATCGTAAAGAGAAAATATGCATCAAAATGATGGAAATATGCATCGAAACGAAGAAAATATTGATCATATTGAGAAAATGAGCATCAAAATGATTGAAATATACATCGAAAAGAAGGAAATGTTGATCATAACGAGAAAACGAGCATCAAAATGATGAAAATACGCATCGAAACGAAGGAAATGCTGATCGTAACGAGAAAATATGCATCAAAATGATGGAAATATGCATCGAAACGAAGCAAAAGTTGATCATATCGAGAAAATGAGCTTCAAACTAATGGAAATATGCATCGAAAAGAAGAAAATGTTGATCGTAACGAGAAAACGAGCATCAAAATTATGAAAATATGCATCGAAACTAAGGAAATGTTGATCGTAACGAGAAAATATGCATCAAAATGATGGAAATATGCATCAAAACGAAGAACATGTTGATCATATCGAGAAAATGAGCATTAAAATAATGGAAATATGCATCGAAAAGAAGGAAATGTTGATCGTAACGAGAAAACGAGCATCAAAATAATGGAAATATGCACCGAAAAGAAGGAAATGTTGATCATAACGAGAAAACGAGCATCAAAATGATGAAAATATGCATCGAAACGAAGGAAATGTTGATCGTAACGAAAAAATATGCATCAAAATGATGGAAATATGTATCGAAACGAAAAAATATTGATCATATTGAGAAAATGTGCATCAAAATGATTGAAATATGAATCGAAAAGAAGGAAATGTTGATCATAACGAGAAAACGAGCATCTCAATGAAGGAAATATTGATCGTAACGAGAAAATGTGCATCAAAATGAAGGAAATATGCATCGAAACAAAGAAAATGTTAATCATAATGAGAAAACGAGCATAAAAATGATGAAAATATGTATCGAAACGAAGGAAATGTTGATCGTAACGATAAAATGAGCATCAAAATGAAGAAATATGCATCGAAACGAAGAAAATGTTGATCATATCGAGAAAATGAACATCAAAATAATGGAAATATGCATCGAAAAGAAGGAAATGTTGATCGTAACAAGGAAACGAGCATCAAAATAATGGAAATATGCATCAAAAAGAAAGAAATGTTGATCATAACGAGAAAACGAGCGTCAAAATGATGAAAATATGCATCGAAACAATGGGAAATGTTGATCGTAACGAGAAAACGAGCATCTAAATGATGGAAATATGCATCGAAATGAGGGAAATGTTGATTGTAACGAGAAAATGAGCATCAAAATGAAGAAATATGCATCGAAACGAAGGAAATGTTAATTGTAACGAGAA
>JAHCLQ010000763.1:0-80607 GCA_023678885.1 Pogostemon cablin
CATATTTCCATTATTTTGATGCTCGTTTTCTCGTTACGATCAACATTTCTTTCTTTTCGATGCATATTTCCATTATTTTGATGCTCATTTTCTCGATTTGATCAACATTTTCTTCGTTTCAATGCATATTTCCATCATTTTGATGCATATTTTCTCGTTACGAACAACATTTCCTTCGTTTCGATCCATATTTTCATCATTTTGATGCTCGTTTTCTCGTTATGATCAACATTTACTTCTTTTCGATGCATATTTCCATTATTTTGATGCTCGTTTTCTCGTTACGATCAACATTTCCTTCTTTTCGATGCATATTTCCATTATTTTGATGCTCATTTTCTCGATATGATCAATATTTTCTTCGTTGCGATGCATATTTCTTCATTTTGATGCTCATTTTCTCGTTACGATAAACATTTCTTTCGTTTCGATACATATTTTCATCATTTTTATGCTCGTTTTCTCATTATGATTAACATTTTCTTTGTTTCGATGCATATTTCCTTCATTTTGATGAACATTTTCTCGTTACGGTCAATACTTCCTTCATTTAGATGGTCGTTTTCTCGTTATGATCAACATTTCCTTCTTTTCGATGCATATTTCAATCATTTTGATGCTCATTTTCTCAATATGATCAATATTTTCTTCGTTTCGATGCATATTTCCATCATTTTGATGCATATTTTCTCGTTACGATCAACATTTCCTTCGTTTCGATGCATATTTTCATCATTTTGACGCTCGTTTTCTCGTTATGATCAACATTTCCTTCTTTTCGATGCATATTTCCATTATTTTTATGCTCGTTTTCTCGTTACGATCAACATTTCCTTCTTTTCGATGCATATTTCCATTATTTTGATGCTCATTTTCTCGATATGATCAACATTTTCTTCGTTTCGATGCATATTTCCATCATTTTGATGCATATTTTCTCGTTACGATCAACATTTCCTTCGTTTCGATGAATATTTTCATCATTTTGATGTTCGTTTTCTCGTTATGATCAACATTTCTTTCTTTTCGATGCATATTTCCATTATTTTGATGCTCGTTTTCTCGTTACGATCAACATTTCCTTCTTTTCGATGCATATTTCCATTATTTTGATGCTCATTTTCTCGATATGATCAATATTTTCTTCGTTTCGATGCATATTTCTTAATTTTGATGCTCATTTTCTCAATACGATCAATATTTTCTTCGTTTCAATACATAATTTCATCATTTTTATGCTAGTTTTCTCATTATGATTAACATTTTCTTTGTTTTGATGCATATTTCCTTCATTTTCATGCACATTTTCTCGTTACGATCAATACTTCCTTCATTTAGATGGTCGTTTTCTCGTTATGATCAACATTTCCTTCTTTTCGATGCATATTTCAATCATTTTGATGCTCATTTTCTCAATATGATCAATATTTTCTTCTTTTCGATGCATATTTCCATCATTTTGATGCATATTTTCTCGTTACGATCAACATTTCCTTCGTTTCGATGCATATTTTCATCATTTTGATGTTCGTTTTCTCGTTATGATCAACATTTCCTTATTTTCGATGCATATTTCCATTATTTTGATGCTCGTTTTCTTGTTACGATCAACATTTCCTTCTTTTCGATGCATATTTCTATTATTTTGATGCTCATTTTCTCGATACAATCAACATTTTCTTCGTTTCGATGCATATTTCTATCATTTTGATGCATATTTTCTCGTTACGATCAATATTCCTTCGTTTCGATGCATATTTTTCTCAATTTGATGCTAGTTTTCTCGTTATGATCAACATTTTCTTCTTTTCGATGCATATTTCCATTATTTTGATGCTCGTTTTCTCGTTATGATAAACATTTCCTTCTTTTCGATGCATATTTCCATTATTTTGATGCTCATTTTCTCGATATGATCAATATTTTCTTCGTTTCGATGCATATTTCTTCATTTTGATGATCATTTTCTCATTACGATCAACATTTCCTTCGTTTCGATACATATTTTCATCATTTTTATGATCGTTTTCTCATTATGATTAACATTTTCTTTGTTTCGATGCATATTTCCTTCATTTTAATGCACATTTTCTCGTTACGGTCAATACTTCCTTCATTTAGATGGTCGTTTTCTCGTTATGATCAACATTTCCTTCTTTTCGATGCATATTTCAATCATTTTGATGCTCATTTTCTCAATATGATCAATATTTTCTTCGTTTCGATGCATATTTCCATCATTTTGATGCATATTTTCTCGTTACGATCAACATTTCCTTCGTTTCGATGCATATTTTCATCATTTTGACGCTCGTTTTCTCGTTATGATCAACATTTCCTTCTTTTCGATGCATATTTCCATTATTTTTATGCTCGTTTTCTCGTTACGATCAACATTTCCTTCTTTTCGATGCATATTTCCATTATTTTGATGCTCATTTTCTCGATATGATCAACATTTTCTTCGTTTCGATGCATATTTCCATCATTTTGATGCATATTTTCTCGTTACGATCAACATTTCCTTCGTTTCGATGAATATTTTCATCATTTTAATGTTCGTTTTCTCGTTATGATCAACATTTCTTTCTTTTCGATGCATATTTTCATTATTTTGATGCTCGTTTTCTCGTTACGATCAACATTTCCTTCTTTTCGATGCATATTTCCATTATTTTGATGCTCATTTTCTCGATATGATCAATATTTTCTTCGTTTCGATGCATATTTCTTAATTTTGATGCTCATTTTCTGAATACGATCAATATTTTCTTCGTTTCGATACATAATTTCATCATTTTTATGCTAGTTTTCTCATTATGATTAACATTTTCTTTGTTTTGATGCATATTTCCTTCATTTTGATGCACATTTTCTCGTTACGATCAATACTTCCTTTATTTAGATGGTCGTTTTCTCGTTATGATCAACATTTCCTTCTTTTCGATGCATATTTCAATCATTTTGATGCTCATTTTCTCAATATGATCAATATTTTCTTCTTTTCGATGCATATTTCCATCATTTTGATGCATATTTTCTCGTTACGATCAACATTTCCTTCGTTTCGATGCATATTTTCATCATTTTGATGTTCGTTTTCTCGTTATGATCAACATTTCCTTATTTTCGATGCATATTTCCATTATTTTGATGCTCGTTTTCTTGTTACGATCAACATTTCCTTCTTTTCGATGCATATTTCTATTATTTTGATGCTCATTTTCTCGATACAATCAACATTTTCTTCGTTTCGATGCATATTTCTATCATTTTGATGCATATTTTCTCGTTACGATCAATATTCCTTCGTTTCGATGCATATTTTTCTCAATTTGATGCTCGTTTTCTCGTTATGATCAACATTTTCTTCTTTTCGATGCATATTTCCATTATTTTGATGCTCGTTTTCTCGTTATGATAAACATTTCCTTCTTTTCGATGCATATTTCCATTATTTTGATGCTCATTTTCTCGATATGATCAATATTTTCTTCGTTTCGATGCATATTTCTTCATTTTGATGATCATTTTCTCATTACGATCAACATTTCCTTCGTTTCGATACATATTTTCATCATTTTTATGATCGTTTTCTCATTATGATTAACATTTTCTTTGTTTCGATGCATATTTCCTTCATTTTAATGCACATTTTCTCGTTACGATCAATATTTCCTTCATTTATATGCTCGTTTTCTCGTTATGATCAACATTTCCTTCTTTTCGATTCATATTTCAATCATTTTGATGCTCATTTTCTCAATATGATCAATATTTTTTTCGTTTCGATGCATATTTACATCATTTTGATGCATATTTTCTCGTTACGATCAACTTTTCCTTAGTTTCGATGCATATTTACTTCATTTTGATGCTCGTTTTCTCGTTATGATCAACATTTCCTTCTTTTCGATGCATATTTCCATTATTTTGATGCTCATTTTCTCGTTACGATCAACATTTCCTTCTTTTCGATGCATATTTCCATTATTTTGATGCTCATTTTCTCGATATGATCAACATTTTCTTCGTTTTGATGCATATTTCCATCATTTTGATGCATATTTTCTCGTTACGATCAACATTTCCTTCGTTTCGATGCATATTTTCATCATTTTGATGCTCGTTTTCTCGTTATGATCAACATTTCCTTCTTTTCGATGCAAATTTCCATTATTTTGGTGCTCTTTTCTCTATATGATCAATATTTTTTTCGTTTCGATGCATATTTCTTCATTTTGATGCTCATTTTCTCGTTACGATCACCATTTCCTTGGTTTCGATATATATTATCATCATTTTTATGCTCGTTTTCTCATTATGATTAACATTTTCTTTGTTTCGATGCATATTTCCTTCATTTTGATGCGTATTTTCTCGTTACGATCAATATTTCCTTCGTTTAGATGCTCGTTTTCTAGTTACGATCAACATTTCCTTCTTTTCGATGCATATTTCCATTATTTTGATGCTCATTTTCTCGATATGATCAACATTTTCTTCGTTTCGATGCATATTTCCATCATTTTGATGCATATTTTCTCGTTACGATCAACATTTCGTTCGTTTCGATGCATATTTTCATCATTTTGATGCTCGTTTTCTCATTATGATCAACACTTCCTTCTTTTCGATGCATATTTCCATTATTTTGATGCTCGTTTTCTCGTTACGATCAACATTTCCTTCTTTTCGATGCATATTTCCATTATTTTGATGCTCATTTTCTCGAAATGATCAATATTTTCTTCATTTCGATGCATATTTCTTCATTTTGATGCTCATTTTATCGTTACGATCAACATTTCCTTAAATTCGATACATATTTTCATCATTTTTATGCTCGTTTTCACATTATGATTAACATTTTCTTTGTTTCGATACATATTTCCTTCATTTTGATGAATATTTCAATCATTTAGATGCTCATTTTCTCGATATGATCAACATTTTCTTCGTTTCGATGCATATTTCCATCATTTTAATGCATATTTTCTCGTTACGATCAACATTTCCTTCGTTTTGATGCATATTTTCATCATTTTGATGCTCGTTTTCTCGTTATGATCAACATTTCCTTCTTTTCGATGCATATTTCCTTCATTTTGATGCTCATTTTCTCATGACGATCAACATTTCCGTAGTTTCGATACATAATTCCATCATTTTGATGCTCATTTTCTCGATATGATCAACATTTTCTTTGTTTCGATGCATATTTCTTCGTTTTGATGCTCATTTTCTCGTTACAATTAACATTTCCTTCGTTTCGATGCATATTTCTTCGTTTTTATGCTCATTTTCTCGTTACAATCAACACTTTCTTCGCTTCGATGCATATTTTCATCATTTAGATGCTCGTTTTCTCGTTACGATCAACATTTCCCATTGTTTCAATGCATATTTTCATCATTTTGACGCTCGTTTTCTCGTTATGATCAATATTTCCTTCTTTTCCACACATATTTCCATTATTTTTATGCTCGTTTTCTCGTTACGATCAACATTTCTTTCTTTTCGATGCATATTTCCATTATTTTGATGCTCATTTTCTCGATTTGATCAACATTTTCTTCGTTTCGATGCATATTTCCATCATTTTGATGCATATTTTCTCGTTACGATCAACATTTCCTTCGTTTCGATCCATATTTTCATCATTTTGATGCTCGTTTTCTCGTTATGATCAACATTTCCTTCTTTTCGATGCATATTTCCATTATTTTGATGCTCGTTTTCTCGTTACGATCAACATTTCCTTCTTTTCGATGCATATTTCCATTATTTTGATGCTCATTTTCTCGATATGATCAATATTTTCTTCGTTGCGATGCATATTTCTTCATTTTGATGCTCATTTTCTCGTTACGATCAACATTTCCTTCGTTTCGATACATATTTTCATTATTTTTATGCTCGTTTTCTCATTATGATTAACATTTTCTTTGTTTCGATGCATATTTCCTTCATTTTGACGCACATTTTCTCGTTACGGTCAATACTTCCTTAATTTAGATGGTCGTTTTCTCGTTATGATCAACATTTCCTTCTTTTCAATGCATATTTCAATCATTTTGATGCTCATTTTCTCAATATGATCAATATTTTCTTCGTTTCGATGCATATTTCCGTCATTTTGATGCATATTTTCTCGTTACGATCAACATTTCCTTCGTTTCGATGCATATTTTCATCATTTTGATGCTCGTTTTCTCGTTATGATCAACATTTCCTTCTTTTCTATGCATATTTCCATTATTTTGATGCTCGTTTTCTTGTTACGATCATCATTTCCTTCTTTTCGATGCATATTTACATTATTTTGATGCTCATTTTCTCGATACGATCAACATTTTCTTCGTTTCGATGCATATTTCCATCATTTTGATGCATATTTTCTCGTTACGATCAACATTCCTTCGTTTCGATGCATATTTTCATCAATTTGAGGCTCGTTTTCTCGTTATGATCAACATTTCCTTCTTTTCGATGCATATTTCTATTATTTTGATGCTCATTTTCTCGATACGATCAACATTTTCTTCGTTTCGATGCATATTTCTATCATTTTGATGCATATTTTCTCGTTACGATCAATATTCCTTCGTTTCGATGCATATTTTTCTCAATTTGATGCTCGTTTTCTCGTTATGATCAACATTTTCTTCTTTTCGATGCATATTTCCATTATTTTGATGCTCGTTTTCTCATTATGATAAACATTTCCTTCTTTTCGATGCATATTTCCATTATTTTGATGCTCATTTTCTCGATATGATCAATATTTTCTTCGTTTCGTTGCATATTTCTTCATTTTGATGATCATTTTCTCATTACGATCAACATTTCCTTCGTTTCGATACATATTTTCATCATTTTTATGATCGTTTTCTCATTATGATTAACATTTTCTTTGTTTCGATGAATATTTCCTTCATTTTAATGCACATTTTCGGGTTACGATCAATATTTCCTTCATTTATATGCTCGTTTTCTCGTTATGATCAACATTTCCTTCTTTTCGATTCATATTTCAATCATTTTGATGCTCATTTTCTCAATATGATCAATATTTTTTTCGTTTCGATGCATATTTCCATCATTTTGATGCATGTTTTCTCGTTACGATCAACTTTTCCTTCGTTTCGATGCATATTTACATCATTTTGATGCTCGTTTTCTCGTTATGATGAACATTTCCTTCTTTTCGATGCATATTTCCATTATTTTGATGCTCGTTTTCTCGTTACGATCAATATTTCCTTCTTTTCGATGCATATTTCCATTATTTTGATGCTCATTTTCTCGAAATGATCAATATTTTCTTCGTTTCGATGCATATTTCTTCATTTTGATGCTCATTTTATCGTTACGATCAATATTTCCTTATATTCGATACATATTTTCATCATTTTTATGCTGTTTTCTCATTATGATTAACATTTTCTTTGTTTCGATGAATATTTCCTTCATTTTGATGCACATTTTCTCGTTACGATCAATATTTCCTTCATTTATATGCTCGTTTTCTCGTTGTGATCAACATTTCCTTCTTTTCGATTCATATTTCAATCATTTTGATGCTCATTTTCTCAATATGATCAATATTTTTTTGTTTCGATACATATTTCCATCATTTTGATGCATATTCTTTCGTTACGATCAACATTTCCTTCGTTTCGATTCATATTTTCATCATTTTGATGCTCGTTTTCTCGTTATGATCAACATTTCTTTCTTTTCGGTGCATATTTCCATTATTTTGGTGCCCGTTTTCTCGTTACGATCAACATTTCCTTCTTTTCGATGCATATTTCCATTATTTTGATGCTCATTTTCTCGATATGATCAACATTTTCTTCGTTTTGATGCATATTTCCATCATTTTGATGCATATTTTCTCGTTACGATCAACATTTCCTTCGTTTCGATGCATATTTTCATCATTTTGATGCTCGTTTTCTCGTTATGATCAACATTTCCTTCTTTTCGATGCATATTTCCATTATTTTGGTGCTCTTTTCTCTATATGATCAATATTTTTTTCGTTTCGATGCATATTTCTTCATTTTGATGCTCATTTTCTCGTTACGATCACCATTTCCTTGGTTTCGATACATATTATCATCATTTTATGCTCGTTTTCTAATTATGATTAACATTTTCTTTGTTTCGATGCATATTTCCTTCATTTTGATGCGTATTTTCTCGTTACGATCAATATTTCCTTCGTTTAGATGTTCGTTTTCTAGTTACGATCAACATTTCCTTCTTTTCGATGCATATTTCCATTATTTTGATGCTCATTTTCTCGATATGATCAACATTTTCTTCGTTTCGATGCATATTTCCATCATTTTGATGCATATTTTCTCGTTACGATCAAAATTTCCTTCATTTCGATGCATATTTTCATCATTTTGATGCTCGTTTTCTCATTATGATCAATATTTCCTTCTTTTCGATGCATATTTCCATTATTTTGATGCTCGTTTTCTCGTTACGATCAACATTTCCTTCTTTTCGATGCATATTTCCATTATTTTGATGCTCATTTTCTCGAAATGATCAATATTTTCTTCGTTTCGATGCATATTTCTTCATTTTGATGCTCATTTTATCGTTACGATCAACATTTCCTTAAATTCGATACATATTTTCATCATTTTTATGCGCGTTTTCTCATTATGATTAACATTTTCTTTGTTTCGATACATATTTCCTTCATTTTGATGAATATTTCAATCATTTAGATGCTCATTTTTTCGATATGATCAACATTTTCTACGTTTCGATGCATATTTCCATCATTTTAATGCATATTTTCTCGTTACGATCAACATTTCCTTCGTTTTGATGCATATTTTCATCATTTTGATGCTCGTTTTCTCGTTATGATCAACATTTCCTTCTTTTCGATGCATATTTCCTTCATTTTGATGCTCATTTTCTCATGACGATCAACATTTCCCTAGTTTCGATGCATAATTCCATCATTTTTATAATATCTTAGTTCAACTAGTTTTTTTTTAGAAAGCCCAAAACCTATTTATTTATTTTTATAGCCCAAAAGGCCAGCCCAATTAAGCCCGACTAGATTTTTTTTAGAAAGCCCAAAACCTATTTATTTATTTTTATAGCCCAAAAGGCCAGCCCAATCAAGCCCAACTAGATTTTTTTTAGAAAGCCCAAACTTATTTATTTATTTATTTTGTGGCCCAAAGTTTCAGCCCACTTAAATGGCCTGATATATAATTAGAAAGGCTAAAGTTAAAAAAAAAGAGAGAAGAACGGGAGAAGAAAAGCAAAAGAGGGGAAAGAAAAGAGTGAAGAGGAGAAACCCTTGTTGATCAAATTCTCCCTTACAACCCTCATCCTAGGTGGTTTTTAAGTTGTTTTGAGGTAAGTGGTGTGTGAATTAAGCTTCCTTCTTCCATGATTTTGTAATTTTGTGGGGTTTTTCTTTTTGGTATGTGGGTAATTTGCAGACTGTTCGAACTGATTTTGACATAGCTATTACCCTCGAAAGTTTGCAAACTTAATTTCTGTACGTAGCTGAACTCGTTAGCTTTCCGTAGCCACTTGAAACGCCTCAATCCGATTATTCTACAATTAGTTATGATTTTTCTCGTAAACTGCCGCTAGCTGGAAAATTTCAGAATTTTTATGTCGAATTCAAACTTATTTTTTTTATCGTTTCGTTTAGTTAATGTATTGAAACGGTTATATGGGATTGGGAACTGATGTTAAAGAGTTACTGCCATTTTTATTTAATATCGACTCGTTCGAACTCGATTAGGATTTGTTTTTAGCAATGAAAGAGATGTTAACGCTAATAGTTAGTTATATTTAATTTGTCTTTAATTGCTCATCTCCTTTCTAGGTAAAGAACCATCGACGAAGGGCAAGGGACCGACTTCAGATTCCGGAGAGAGTTAATCACTTCCTTGTGAGTTGATAATTCGGGAACGCCTTCTCTTGTGGGAAGTGTGGACCCTCGATAAATGTGCATTTATTTTAGTTTTAGTTAATTGATAAGAAAATTATTTGGTATTATGTTATGTGGTAAAGAGCCTGATTGGCTCGATTGCTCTGGTTAGAGTCATGTTAGCCATTTTATGAGTATTATTGATTTCTGGTTATTCTTGTGTGCCAATTAAGACTCTAACTTGAGTCGTTATTTATCTTATGATGCACATGCATATGTATGCCTGTACCAAGGTTAAGTAGCCCGAATTGGTCACGGTTCGGGTGAGTTGGAGCGACATTGATTAAGTAGCCCGAATTGTCGCGGTTCGGGTGAGTTAGAGTGACAACCAAGTTGCCCGTGATTGGAAAACCTGGGTGAGTTAGATCTAACGAGGCACCTGTCCATTTGCCAAATACTGATACTCTGGAGGGTGATCGTTAGATGGATCAGTCTATTATAGGCTCAGTCAACGTCACCGGTGTGGGACATGCATGTCATATATGTTTATATGTTTGATCATTTCAAGTATTCACGTCGATATTGAATTGTGAACTTTAGCACTTGGCGTATTGAGAAAGAATATTAATGTGCATTTTATCTAGAGTAACGGTGACGGGCTTGGACTGTCTCTCGACGGAGAGCTCAGTTCGAGGAGGATATTGACTACCCACGCGTCTTTTATGTGATAACATGTTGTTTGAACTAATTGTGTTATTCATAAATGTGCACTAAGGTTTTTATTTTCATTAATATGTACACTGAGTGAGAATAATTATTGTGGGACGAATTGTGGGATTTTATGTTATGAACCGCGAGTGGGAGTACATGCTTCGTATAAGGGTCGGGGTGACCGGCTTATCACCTCACTGAGCTAGTGGTTTTGCTCACCCCCCATCATTCTTTCCTTTTCAGGCTGTTGATATCATTTTGGTTGGAGGTTTGCCTATCGTTTGCTCATCATCCAATCCGTGTTTTGGGTACTTTCTCTTTTATGTAAATTGACGGATTCATTGGCGAGATTGTATAGTTTATATTTGGTGACCCCCTTGATGTTCTTTTTGTACCTTCGCGATGTTATATCGTTCATGTATATTTTCTTTAAACTAAGTTACACCGTTGAATTTTGTACCTTTGTAAATCCTTGTTGATACTTTATGAGATGATGTCCTCGTGTTGTACCCGTTGTTATCAGTTGTTCAGTTCTACAGGTACTTGATAGCAAGCCTTACGTTTTCTATAAACTTTGTGGAGTGGAGTGCACCCATTCTGTGAAATTTATGGTTAACGTGGCGGTTGTCGCGCTTTGTCTGGGGTCGGGGCGTGACAATTTTGATGCTCATTTTCTCGATATGATCAACATTTTCTTTGTTTCGATGCATATTTCTTCGTTTTGATGCTCATTTTCTCGTTACAATTAACATTTCCTTAGTTTCGATGCATATTTCTTCGTTTTGATGCTCATTTTCTCGTTACAATCAACACTTTCTTAGCTTCGATGCATATTTTCATCATTTAGATGCTCGTTTTCTCGTTACGATCAACATTTCCCATTGTTTCAATGCATATTTTCATTATTTTGACGCTCGTTTTCTCGTTATGATCAATATTTCCTTCTTTTCCACGCATATTTCCATTATTTTTATGCTCGTTTTCTCGTTACGAACAACATTTCTTTCTTTTCGATGCATATTTCCATTATTTTGATGCTCATTTTCTCGATTTGATCAACATTTTCTCGTTTCGATGCATATTTCCATCATTTTGATGCATATTTTCCCGTTACGATCAACATTTCCTTCGTTTCGATCCATATTTTAATTATTTTAATGCTCGTTTTCTCGTTATGATCAACATTTCCTTCTTTTCGATTCATATTTCCATTATTTTGATGCTCGTTTTCTCGTTACGATCAACATTTCCTTCTTTTCGATGCATATTTCCATTATTTTGATGCTTATTTTCTCGATATGATCAATATTTTCTTCGTTGCGATGCATATTTCTTCATTTTGATGCTCATTTTCTCGTTACGATCTACATTTCCTTCGTTTCGATACATATTTTCATCATTTTTGTGCTCGTTTTCTCATTATGATTAACATTTTCTTTGTTTCGATGCATATTTCCTTCATTTTGATGCACATTTTCTCGTTACGGTCAATACTTCCTTCATTTAGATGGTCGTTTTCTCGTTATGATCAACATTTCCTTCTTTTCGATGCATATTTCAATCATTTTGATGCTCATTTTCTCAATATGATCAATATTTTCTTCGTTTCGATGCATATTTCCATCATTTTGATTCATATTTTCTCGTTACGATCAACATTTCCTTCGTTTCGATGCATATTTTCATCATTTTAATGCTCGTTTTCTCGTTATGATCAACATTTCCTTCTTTTCGATGCATATTTCCATTATTTTGATGCTCGTTTTCTCGTTACGATCAACATTTCCTTCTTTTCGATGCATATTTCCATTATCTTGATGCTCATTTTCTCGATATGATCAACATTTTCTTCGTTTCGATGCATATTTCCATCATTTTGATGCATATTTTCTCGTTACGATCAACATTTCCTTCGTTTCGATGAATATTTTCATCATTTTGATGTTCGTTTTCTCGTTATGATCAACATTTCTTTCTTTTCGATGCATATTTTCATTATTTTGATGCTCGTTTTCTCGTTACGATCAACATTTCCTTCTTTTCGATGCATATTTCCATTATTTTGATGCTCATTTTCTCGATATGATCAATATTTTCTTCGTTTCGATGCATATTTCTTAATTTTGATGCTCATTTTCTCAATACGATCAATATTTTCTTCGTTTCGATACATATTTTCATCATTTTTATGCTAGTTTTCTCATTATGATTATCATTTTCTTTGTTTTGATGCATATTTCCTTCATTTTGATGCACATTTTCTCGTTACGATCAATATTTCCTTCTTTTAGATGGTCATTTCCTCGTTATGATCAACATTTCCTTATTTTCGATGCATATTTCCATTATTTTGATGCTCGTTTTCTTGTTACGATCAACATTTCCTTCTTTTCGATGCATATTTCTATTATTTTGATGCTCATTTTCTCGATACGATCAACATTTTCTTCGTTTCGATGCATATTTCTATCATTTTGATGCATATTTTCTCGTTACGATCAATATTCCTTAGTTTCGATGCATATTTTTCTCAATTTGATGCTCGTTTTCTTGTTATGATCAACATTTTCTTCTTTTCAATGCATATTTCCATTATTTTGATGCTCGTTTTCTCGTTATGATCAACATTTCCTTCTTTTCGATTCATATTTCAATCATTTTGATGCTCATTTTCTCAATATGATCAATATTTTTTTCGTTTCGATGCATATTTCCATCATTTTGATACATATTTTCTCGTTACGATCAACTTTTCCTTCGTTTCGATGCATATTTACATCATTTTGATGCTCGTTTTCTCGTTATGATCAACATTTCCTTCTTTTCGATGCATATTTCCATTATTTTGATGCTCGTTTTCTCGTTACGATCAACATTTCCTTCTTTTCGATGCATATTTCCATTATTTTGATGCTCATTTTCTCGAAATGATCAATATTTTCTTCGTTTCGATGCATATTTCTTCAATTTGATGCTCATTTTATCGTTACGATCAACATTTCCTTATATTCGATACATATTTTCATCATTTTTATGCTCGTTTTCTCATTATGATTAACATTTTCTTTGTTTCGATGCATATTTCCTTCATTTTGATGCACATTTTCTCGTTACGATCAATATTTCCTTCATTTATATGCTCGTTTTCTCGTTGTGATCAACATTTCCTTCTTTTCGATTCATATTTCAATCATTTTGATGATCATTTTCTCAATATGATCAATATTTTTTTATTTCGATACATATTTCCATCATTTTGATGCATATTTTTTCGTTACGATCAACATTTCCTTCGTTTCGATTCATATTTTCATCATTTTGATGCTCGTTTTCTCGTTATGATCAACATTTCCTTCTTTTCGATGCATATTTCCATTATTTTGATGCTCGTTTTCTCGTTACGATCAACATTTCCTTCTTTTCGATGCATATTTCCATTATTTTGATGCTCATTTTCTCGATATGATCAACATTTTCTTCGTTTTGATGCATATTTCCATCATTTTGATGCATATTTTCTCGTTACGATCAACATTTCCTTCGTTTCGATGCATATTTCATCATTTTGATGCTCGTTTTCTCGTTATGATCAACATTTCCTTCTTTTCGATGCAAATTTCCATTATTTTGGTGCTCTTTTCTCTATATGATCAATATTTTTTTCGTTTCGATGCATATTTCTTCATTTTGATGCTCATTTTCTCGTTACGAACACCATTTCCTTGGTTTCTAAACATATTATCATCATTTTTATGCTCGTTTTCTCGTTATGATTAACATTTTCTTTGTTTCGATGCATATTTCCTTCATTTTGATGCGTATTTTCTCGTTACGATCAATATTTCCTTCGTTTAGATGCTCGTTTTCTAGTTACGATCAACATTTCCTTCTTTTCGATGCATATTTCCATTATTTTGATGCTCATTTTCTCGATATGATCAACATTTTCTTCGTTTCGATGCATATTTCCATCATTTTGATGCATATTTTCTCGTTACGATCAACATTTCCTTCGTTTCGATGCATATTTTCATCATTTTGATGCTCGTTTTCTCATTATGATCAACATTTCCTTCTTTTCGATGCATATTTCCATTATTTTGATGCTCGTTTTCTCGTTACGATCAACATTTCCTTCTTTTCGATGCATATTTCCATTATTTTGATGCTCATTTTCTCGAAATGATCAATATTTTCTTCGTTTCGATGCATATTTCTTCATTTTGATGCTCATTTTATCGTTACGATCAACATTTCCTTAAATTCGATACATATTTTCATCATTTTTATGCTCGTTTTCTCATTATGATTAACATTTTCTTTGTTTCGATACATATTTCCTTCATTTTGATGAATATTTCAATCATTTAGATGCTCATTTTCTCGATATGATCAACATTTTCTTCGTTTCGATGCATATTTCCATCATTTTAATGCATATTTTCTCGTTACGATCAACATTTCCTTCGTTTTGATGCATATTTTCATCATTTTGATGCTCGTTTTCTCGTTATGATCAACATTTCCTTCTTTTCGATGCATATTTCCTTCATTTTGATGCTCATTTTCTCATGACGATCAACATTTCCGTAGTTTCGATACATAATTCCATCATTTTGATGCTCATTTTCTCGATATGATCAACATTTTCTTTGTTTCGATGCATATTTCTTCGTTTTGATGCTCATTTTCTCGTTACAATTAACATTTCCTTCGTTTCGATGCATATTTCTTCGTTTTTATGCTCATTTTCTCGTTACAATCAACACTTTCTTCGCTTCGATGCATATTTTCATCATTTAGATGCTCGTTTTCTCGTTACGATCAACATTTCCCATTGTTTCAATGCATATTTTCATCATTTTGACGCTCGTTTTCTCGTTATGATCAATATTTCCTTCTTTTCCACACATATTTCCATTATTTTGATGCTCGTTTTCTCGTTACGATCAACATTTCTTTCTATTCGATGCATATTTCCATTATTTTGATGCTCATTTTCTCGATTTGATCAACATTTTCTTCGTTTCGATGCATATTTCCATCATTTTGTTGCATATTTTCTCGTTACGATCAACATTTCCTTCGTTTCGATCCATATTTTCATCATTTTGATGCTCGTTTTCTCATTATGATCAACATTTCCTTCTTTTCGATGCATATTTCCATTATTTTGATGCTCGTTTTCTCGTTACGATCAACATTTCCTTCTTTTCGATGCATATTTCCATTATTTTGATGCTCATTTTGTCAATATGATCAATATTTTCTTCGTTGCGATGCATATTTCTTCATTTTGATGCTCATTTTCTCGTTACGATCAACATTTCCTTCGTTTCGATACATATTTTCATCATTTTTATGCTCGTTTTCTCATTATGATTAACATTTTCTTTGTTTCGATGCATATTTCCTTCATTTTGACGCACATTTTCTCGTTACGGTCAATACTTCCTTCATTTAGATGGTCGTTTTCTCGTTATGATCAACATTTCCTTCTTTTCAATGCATATTTCAATCATTTTGATGCTTATTTTCTCAATATGATAAATATTTTCTTCGTTTCGATGCATATTTCCGTCATTTTTATGCATATTTTCTCGTTACGATCAACATTTCCTTCGTTTCGATGCATATTTTCATCATTTTGATGCTCGTTTTCTCGTTATGATCAACATTTCCTTCTTTTCTATGCATATTTCCATTATTCTGATGCTCGTTTTCTTGTTACGATCATCATTTCCTTCTTTTCGATGCATATTTACATTATTTTGATGCTCATTTTCTTGATACGATCAACATTTTCTTCGTTTCGATGCATATTTCCATCATTTTGATGCATATTTTCTCGTTACGATCAACATTCCTTCGTTTCGATGCATATTTTCATCAATTTGAGGTTCGTTTTCTCGTTATGATCAACATTTCCTTCTTTTCGATACATATTTCTATTATTTTGATGCTCATTTTCTCGATACGATCAACATTTTCTTCGTTTCGATGCATATTTCTATCATTTTGATGCATATTTTCTCGTTACGATCAATATTCCTTCGTTTCGATGCATATTTTTCTCAATTTGATGCTCGTTTTCTCGTTATGATCAACATTTTCTTCTTTTCGATGCATATTTCCTTTATTTTGATGCTCGTTTTCTCATTATGATAAACATTTCCTTCTTTTCGATGCATATTTCCATTATTTTGATGCTCATTTTCTCGATATGATCAATATTTTCTTCGTTTCGTTGCATATTTCTTCATTTTGATGATCATTTTCTCATTACGATCAACATTTCCTTCGTTTCGATACATATTTTCATCATTTTTATGATCGTTTTCTCATTATGATTAACATTTTTTTTGTTTCGATGCATATTTCCTTCATTTTAATGCACATTTTCGGGTTACGATCAATATTTCCTTCATTTATACGCTCGTTTTCTCGTTATGATCAATATTTCCTTCTTTTCGATTCATATTTCAATCATTTTGATGCTCATTTTCTCAATATGATCAATATTTTTTTCGTTTCGATGCATATTTCCATCATTTTGATGCATATTTTCTCGTTACGATCAACTTTTCCTTCGTTTCGATGCATATTTACATCATTTTGATGCTCGTTTTCTCGTTATGATCAACATTTCCTTCTTTTCGATGCATATTTCCATTATTTTGATGCTCGTTTTCTCGTTACGATCAATATTTCCTTCTTTTCGATGCATATTTCCATTATTTTGATGCTCATTTTCTCGAAATGATCAATATTTTCTTCGTTTCGATGCATATTTCTTCATTTTGATGCTCATTTTATCGTTACGATCAACATTTCCTTATATTCGATACATATTTTCATCATTTTTATGCTGTTTTCTCATTATGATTAACATTTTCTTTGTTTCGATGCATATTTCCTTCATTTTGATGCACATTTTCTTGTTACGATAAATATTTCCTTAATTTATATGCTCGTTTTCTCGTTGTGATCAACATTTCCTTATTTTCGATTCATATTTCAATCATTTTGATGCTCATTTTCTCAATATGATCAATATTTTTTTGTTTCGATACATATTTCCATCATTTTGATGCATATTCTTTCGTTACGATCAACATTTCCTTCGTTTCGATTCATATTTTCATCATTTTGATGCTCGTTTTCTCGTTATGATCAACATTTCTTTCTTTTCGGTGCATATTTCCATTATTTTGGTGCTCGTTTTCTCGTTACGATCAACATTTCCTTCTTTTCGATGCATATTTCCATTATTTTGATGCTCATTTTCTCGATATGATCAACATTTTCTTCGTTTTGATGCATATTTCCATCATTTTGATGCATATTTTCTCGTTACGATCAACATTTCCTTCGTTTCGATGCATATTTTCAACATTTTGATGCTCGTTTTCTCGTTATGATCAACATTTCCTTCTTTTCGATGCATATTTCCATTATTTTGATGCTCGTTTTCTCGATATGATCAATATTTTCTTCGTTTCGATGCATATTTCTTCATTTTGATGCTCATTTTCTCGTTACGATCACCATTTCCTTGGTTTCGATACATATTATCATCATTTTTATGCTCGTTTTCTCATTATGATTAACATTTTCTTTGTTTCGATGCATATTTCCTTCATTTTGATGCGTATTTTCTCGTTACGATCAATATTTCCTTCGTTTAGATGCTCGTTTTCTAGTTACGATCAACATTTCCTTCTTTTCGATGCATATTTCCATTATTTTGATGCTCATTTTCTCGATATGATCAACATTTTCTTCGTTTCGATGCATATTTCCATCATTTTGATGCATATTTTCTCGTTACGATCAACATTTCCTTCGTTTCGATGCATATTTTCATCATTTTGATGCTCGTTTTCTCATTATGATCAACATTTCCTTCTTTTCGATGCATATTTCCATTATTTTGATGCTCGTTTTCTCGTTACGATCAACATTTCCTTCTTTTCGATGCATATTTCCATTATTTTGATGCTCATTTTCTCGAAATGATCAATATTTTCTTCGTTTCGATGCATATTTCTTCATTTTGATGCTCATTTTATCGTTACGATCAACATTTCCTTAAATTCGATACATATTTTCATCATTTTTATGCTCGTTTTCTCATTATGATTAACATTTTCTTTGTTTCGATACATATTTCCTTCATTTTGATGAATATTTCAATCATTTAGATGCTCATTTTCTCGATATGATCAACATTTTCTTCGTTTCGATGCATATTTCCATCATTTTAATGCATATTTTCTCGTTACGATCAACATTTCCTTCGTTTTGATGCATATTTTCATCATTTTGATGCTCATTTTCTCGTTTTGATCAACATTTCCTTCTTTTCGATGCATATTTCCTTCATTTTGATGCTCGTTTTCTCGTTACGATCAACATTTCCTTCTTTTCGATGCATATTCCCATTATTTTGATGCTCATTTTCTCGATATGATCAACATTTTCTTCGTTTTGATGCATATTTCCATCATTTTGATGCATATTTTCTCGTTACGATCAACATTTCCTTCGTTTCGATGCATATTTTCATCATTTTGATGCTCGTTTTCTCGTTATGATCAACATTTCCTTCTTTTCGATGCATATTTCCATTATTTTGATGCTCGTTTTCTCGATATGATCAATATTTCTTCGTTTCGATGCATATTTCTTCATTTTGATGCTCATTTTCTCGTTACGATCACCATTTCCTTGGTTTCGATACATATTATCATCATTTTTATGCTCGTTTTCTCATTATGATTAACATTTTCTTTGTTTCGATGCATATTTCCTTCATTTTGATGCGTATTTTCTCGTTACGATCAATATTTCCTTCGTTTAGATGCTCGTTTTCTAGTTACGATCAACATTTCCTTCTTTTTGATGCATATTTCCATTATTTTGATGCTTATTTTCTCGATATGATCAACATTTTCTTCGTTTCGATGCATATTTCCATCATTTTGATGCATATTTTCTCGTTACGATCAACATTTCCTTCGTTTCGATGCATATTTTCATCATTTTGATGCTCGTTTTCTCATTATGATCAACATTTCCTTCTTTTCGATGCATATTTCCATTATTTTGATGCTCGTTTTCTCGTTACGATCAACATTTCCTTCTTTTCGATGCATATTTCCATTATTTTGATGCTCATTTTCTCGAAATGATCAATATTTTCTTCGTTTCGATGCATATTTCTTCATTTTGATGCTCATTTTATCGTTACGATCAACATTTCCTTAAATTCGATACATATTTTCATCATTTTTATGCTTGTTTTCTCATTATGATTAACATTTTCTTTGTTTCGATACATATTTCCTTCATTTTGATGAATATTTCAATCATTTAGATGCTTATTTTCTCGATATGATCAACATTTTCTTCGTTTCGATGCATATTTCCATCATTTTAATGCATATTTTCTCGTTACGATCAACATTTCCTTCGTTTTGATGCATATTTTCATCATTTTGATGCTCATTTTCTCGTTATGATCAACATTTCCTTCTTTTCGATGTATATTTCCATTATTTTGATGCTCGTTTTCTCGTTACGATCTACATTTCCTTCTTTTCGATGCATATTTCCATTATTTTGATGCTCATTTTCTCGATATGATCAACATTTTCTTCGTTTTGATGCATATTTCCATCATTTTGATGCATATTTTCTCGTTACGATCAACATTTCCTTCGTTTCGATGCATATTTTCAACATTTTGATGCTCGTTTTCTCGTTATGATCAACATTTCCTTCTTTTCGATGCATATTTCCATTATTTTGATGCTCGTTTTCTCGATATGATCAATATTTTCTTCGTTTCGATGCATATTTCTTCATTTTGATGCTCATTTTCTCGTTACGATCACCATTTCCTTGGTTTCGATACATATTATCATCATTTTTATGCTCGTTTTCTCATTATGATTAACATTTTCTTTGTTTCGATGCATATTTCCTTCATTTTGATGCGTATTTTCTCGTTACGATCAATATTTCCTTCGTTTAGATGCTCGTTTTCTAGTTACGATCAACATTTCCTTCTTTTCGATGCATATATCCATTATTTTGATGCTCATTTTCTCGATATGATCAACATTTTCTTTGTTTCGATTCATATTTCCATCATTTTGATGCATATTTTCTCGTTACGATCAACATTTCCTACGTTTCGATGCATATTTTCATCATTTTGATGCTCGTTTTCTCATTATGATCAACATTTCCTTCTTTTCGATGCATATTTCCATTATTTTGATGCTCGTTTTCTCGTTACGATCAACATTTCCTTCTTTTCGATGCATATTTCCATTATTTTGATGCTCATTTTCTCGAAATGATCAATATTTTCTTCGTTTCGATGCATATTTCTTCATTTTGATGCTCATTTTATCGTTACGATCAACATTTCCTTAAATTCGATACATATTTTCATCATTTTTATGCTCGTTTTCTCATTATGATTAACATTTTCTTTGTTTCGATACATATTTCCTTCATTTTGATGAATATTTCAATCATTTAGATGCTCATTTTCTCGATATGATCAACATTTTCTTCGTTTCGATGCATATTTCCATCATTTTAATGCATATTTTCTCGTTACGATCAACATTTCCTTCGTTTTGATGCATATTTTCATCATTTTGATGCTCATTTTCTCGTTATGATCAACATTTCCTTCTTTTCGATGCATATTTTCTTCATTTTGATGCTCATTTTCTCATGACGATCAACATTTCCCTAGTTTCGATGCATATTTCCATCATTTTGATGCTCATTTTCTCGATATGATCAACATTTTCTTTGTTTCGATGCATATTTCTTCGTTTTGATGCTCATTTTATCGTTACAATTAACATTTCCTTCGTTTCGATGCATATTTCTTCGTTTTTATGCTCATTTTCTCGTTACAATCAACACTTTCTTCGCTTCGATGCATATTTTCATCATTTAGATGCTCGTTTTCTCGTTACGATCAACATTTCCCATTGTTTCAATGCATATTTTCATCATTTTGACGCTCGTTTTCTCGTTATGATCAATATTTCCTTCTTTTCCACACATATTTCCATTATTTTGATGCTCGTTTTCTCGTTACGATCAACATTTCTTTCTATTCGATGCATATTTCCATTATTTTGATGCTCATTTTCTCGATTTGATCAACATTTTCTTCGTTTCGATGCATATTTCCATCATTTTGTTGCATATTTTCTCGTTACGATCAACATTTCCTTCGTTTCGATCCATATTTTCATCATTTTGATGCTCGTTTTCTCATTATGATCAACATTTCCCTCTTTTCGATGCATATTTCCATTATTTTGATGCTCGTTTTCTCGTTACGATCAACATTTCCTTCTTTTCGATGCATATTTCCATTATTTTGATGCTCATTTTGTCGATATGATCAATATTTTCTTCGTTGCGATGCATATTTCTTCATTTTGATGCTCATTTTCTCGTTAAGATCAACATTTCCTTCGTTTCGATACATATTTTCATCATTTTTATGCTCGTTTTCTCATTATGATTAACATTTTCTTTGTTTCGATGCATATTTCCTTCATTTTGACGCACATTTTCTCGTTACGATCAATATTTCCTTCGTTTAGATGCTCGTTTTCTAGTTACGATCAACATTTCCTTCTTTTCGATGCATATTTCCATTATTTTGATGCTCATTTTCTCGATATGATCAACATTTCCTTCTTTTCGATGCATATTTCCATTATTTTGATGCTCGTTTTCTCGTTACGATCAACATTTCCTTCTTTTCGATGCATATTTCAATCATTTTGATGCTCATTTTCTCAATATGATCAATATTTTCTTCGTTTCGATGCATATTTCCATCATTTTAATGCATATTTTCTCGTTACGATCAACATTTCCTTCGTTTTGATGCATATTTTCATCATTTTGATGCTCATTTTCTCGTTATGATCAACATTTCCTTCTTTTCGATGCATATTTCCATTATTTTGATGCTCGTTTTCTCGTTACGATCTACATTTCCTTCTTTTCGATGCATATTTCCATTATTTTGATGCTTATTTTCTCGATATGATCAACATTTTCTTCGTTTTGATGCATATTTCCATCATTTTGATGCATATTTTCTCGTTACGATCAACATTTCCTTCGTTTCGATGCATATTTTCAACATTTTGATGCTCGTTTTCTCGTTATGATCAACATTTCCTTCTTTTCGATGCATATTTCCATTATTTTGATGCTCGTTTTCTCGATATGATCAATATTTTCTTCGTTTCGATGCATATTTCTTCATTTTGATGCTCATTTTCTCGTTACGATCACCATTTCCTTGGTTTCGATACATATTATCATCATTTTTATGCTCGTTTTCTCATTATGATTAACATTTTCTTTGTTTCGATGCATATTTCCTTCATTTTGATGCGTATTTTCTCGTTACGATCAATATTTCCTTCGTTTAGATGCTCGTTTTCTAGTTACGATCAACATTTCCTTCTTTTCGATGCATATATCCATTATTTTGATGCTCATTTTCTCGATATGATCAACATTTTCTTTGTTTCGATTCATATTTCCATCATTTTGATGCATATTTTCTCGTTACGATCAACATTTCCTACGTTTCGATGCATATTTTCATCATTTTGATGCTCGTTTTCTCATTATGATCAACATTTCCTTCTTTTCGATGCATATTTCCATTATTTTGATGCTCGTTTTCTCGTTACGATCAACATTTCCTTCTTTTCGATGCATATTTCCATTATTTTGATGCTCATTTTCTCGAAATGATCAATATTTTCTTCGTTTCGATGCATATTTCTTCATTTTGATGCTCATTTTATCGTTACGATCAACATTTCCTTAAATTCGATACATATTTTCATCATTTTTATGCTCGTTTTCTCATTATGATTAACATTTTCTTTGTTTCGATACATATTTCCTTCATTTTGATGAATATTTCAATCATTTAGATGCTCATTTTCTCGATATGATCAACATTTTCTTCGTTTCGATGCATATTTCCATCATTTTAATGCATATTTTCTCGTTACGATCAACATTTCCTTCGTTTTGATGCATATTTTCATCATTTTGATGCTCATTTTCTCGTTATGATCAACATTTCCTTCTTTTCGATGCATATTTTCTTCATTTTGATGCTCATTTTCTCATGACGATCAACATTTCCCTAGTTTCGATGCATATTTCCATCATTTTGATGCTCATTTTCTCGATATGATCAACATTTTCTTTGTTTCGATGCATATTTCTTCGTTTTGATGCTCATTTTATCGTTACAATTAACATTTCCTTCGTTTCGATGCATATTTCTTCGTTTTTATGCTCATTTTCTCGTTACAATCAACACTTTCTTCGCTTCGATGCATATTTTCATCATTTAGATGCTCGTTTTCTCGTTACGATCAACATTTCCCATTGTTTCAATGCATATTTTCATCATTTTGACGCTCGTTTTCTCGTTATGATCAATATTTCCTTCTTTTCCACACATATTTCCATTATTTTGATGCTCGTTTTCTCGTTACGATCAACATTTCTTTCTATTCGATGCATATTTCCATTATTTTGATGCTCATTTTCTCGATTTGATCAACATTTTCTTCGTTTCGATGCATATTTCCATCATTTTGTTGCATATTTTCTCGTTACGATCAACATTTCCTTCGTTTCGATCCATATTTTCATCATTTTGATGCTCGTTTTCTCATTATGATCAATATTTCCTTCTTTTCGATGCATATTTCCATTATTTTGATGCTCGTTTTCTCGTTACGATCAACATTTCCTTCTTTTCGATGCATATTTCCATTATTTTGATGCTCATTTTGTCGATATGATCAATATTTTCTTCGTTGCGATGCATATTTCTTCATTTTGATGCTCATTTTCTCGTTACGATCAACATTTCCTTCGTTTCGATACATATTTTCATCATTTTTATGCTCGTTTTCTGATTATGATTAACATTTTCTTTGTTTCGATGCATATTTCCTTCATTTTGACGCACATTTTCTCGTTACGATCAATATTTCCTTCGTTTAGATGCTCGTTTTCTAGTTACGATCAACATTTCCTTCTTTTCGATGCATATTTCCATTATTTTGATGCTCATTTTCTCGATATGATCAACATTTCCTTCTTTTCGATGCATATTTCCATTATTTTGATGCTCGTTTTCTCGTTACGATCAACATTTCCTTCTTTTCGATGCATATTTCAATCATTTTGATGCTCATTTTCTCAATATGATCAATATTTTCTTCGTTTCGATGCATATTTCCATCATTTTGATGCATATTTTCTCGTTACGATCAATATTTCCTTCGTTTCGATGATCAACATTTCCTTCTTTTCGATGCATATTTCCATTATTTTGATGCTCGTTTTCTCGTTACGATCAACATTTCTTTCTTTTCGATGCATATTTCCATTATTTTGATGCTCATTTTCTCGATTTGATCAACATTTTCTTCGTTTCGATGCATATTTCCATCATTATGATGCATATTTTCTCGTTACGATCAACATTTCCTTCGTTTCGATCCACATTTTCATCATTTTGATGCTCGTTTTCTCGTTATGATCAACATTTCCTTCTTTTCGATGGATAATTCCATTATTTTGATGCTCGTTTTCTCGTTACGATCAATATTTCCATCTTTTCGATGCATATTTCCATTATTTTGATGCTCATTTTCTCGATATGATCAATATTTTCTTCGTTGCGATGCATATTTCTTCATTTTGATGTTCATTTTCTCGTTACGATCAACATTTCCTTCGTTTCGATACATATTTTCATCATTTTTATGCTCATTTTCTCATTATGATTAACATTTTCTTTGTTTTGATGCATATTTCCTTCATTTTGATGCACATTTTCTCGTTATGGTCAATACTTCCTTCATTTAGATGGTCGTTTTCTTGTTATGATCAACATTTCCTTCTTTTCGATGCATATTTCAATCATTTTGATGCTCATTTTCTCAATATGATCAATATTTTCTTCGTTTCGATGCATATTCCCATAATTTTGATGCATATTTTCTCGTTACGATCAACATTTCCCTCGTTTCGATGCATATTTACATCATTTTGATGCTAGTTTTCTCGTTATGATCAAAATTTCCTTCTTTTCGATGCATATTTCCATTATTTTGATGCTTGTTTTCTTGTTACGATCATCATTTCCTTCTTTTCGATGAATATTTACATTATTTTGATGTTCATTTTCTCGATACGATCAACATTTTCTTCGTTTCGATGCATATTTCCATCATTTTGATGCATATTTTCTCGTTACGATCAACATTCCTTCGTTTCGATGCATATTTTCATCAATTTGAGGCTCGTTTTCTCGTTATGATCAACATTTCCTTCTTTTCGATGCATATTTCTATTATTTTGATGCTCATTTTCTCGATACGATCAACATTTTCTTCGTTTCGATGCATATTTCTATCATTTTGATGCATATTTTCTCGTTACGATCAATATTCCTTCGTTTCGATGCATATTTTTCTCAATTTGATGCTCGTTTTCTCGTTATGATCAACATTTTCTTCTTTTCGATGCATATTTCCATTATTTTGATGCTCGTTTTCTCATTATGATAAACATTTCCTTCTTTTCGATGCATATTTCCATTATTTTGATGCTCATTTTCTCGATATGATCAATATTTTCTTCGTTTCGTTGCATATTTCTTCATTTTGATGATCATTTTCTCATTACGATCAACATTTCCTTCGTTTCGATACATATTTTCATCATTTTTATGATCGTTTTCTCATTATGATTAACATTTTCTTTGTTTCGATGCATATTTCCTTCATTTTAATGCACATTTTCTCGTTACGATCAATATTTCCTTCATTTATATGCTCGTTTTCTCGTTATGATCAACATTTCCTTCTTTTCGATTCATATTTCAATCATTTTGATGCTCATTTTCTCAATATGATCAATATTTTTTTCGTTTCGATGCATATTTCCATCATTTTGATGCATATTTTCTCGTTACGATCAACTTTTCCTTCGTTTCGATGCATATTTTCAACATTTTGATGCTCGTTTTCTCGTTATGATCAACATTTCCTTCTTTTCGATGCATATTTCCATTATTTTGATGCTCGTTTTCTCGATTTGATCAATATTTTCTTCGTTTCGATGCATATTTCTTCATTTTGATGCTCATTTTCTCGTTACGATCACCATTTCCTTGGTTTCGATACATATTATCATCGTTTTTATGCTCGTTTTCTCATTATGATTAACATTTTCTTTGTTTCGATGCATATTTCCTTCATTTTGATGCGTATTTTCTCGTTACGATCAATATTTCCTTCGTTTAGATGCTCGTTTTCTAGTTACGATCAACATTTCCTTCTTTTCGATGCATATATCCATTATTTTGATGCTCATTTTCTCGATATGATCAACATTTTCTTCGTTTCGATTCATATTTCCATCATTTTGATGCATATTTTCTCGTTACGATCAACATTTCCTTCGTTTCGATGCATATTTTCATCATTTTGATGCTCGTTTTCTCATTATGATCAACATTTCCTTCTTTTCGATGCATATTTCCATTATTTTGATGCTCGTTTTCTCGTTACGATCAACATTTCCTTCTTTTCGATGCATATTTCCATTATTTTGATGCTCATTTTCTCGAAATGATCAATATTTTCTTCGTTTCGATGCATATTTCTTCATTTTGATGCTCATTTTATCGTTACGATCAACATTTCCTTAAATTCGATACATATTTTCATCATTTTTATGCTCGTTTTCTCATTATGATTAACATTTTCTTTGTTTCGATACATATTTCCTTCATTTTGATGAATATTTCAATCATTTAGATGCTCATTTTCTCGATATGATCAACATTTTCTTCGTTTCGATGCATATTTCCATCATTTTAATGCATATTTTCTCGTTACGATCAACATTTCCTTCGTTTTGATGCATATTTTCATCATTTTGATGCTCATTTTCTCGTTATGATCAACATTTCCTTCTTTTCGATGCATATTTTCTTCATTTTGATGCTCATTTTCTCATGACGATCAACATTTCCCTAGTTTTGATGCATATTTCCATCATTTTGATGCTCATTTTCTCGATATGATCAACATTTTCTTTGTTTCGATGCATATTTCTTCGTTTTGATGCTCATTTTATCGTTACAATTAACATTTCCTTCGTTTCGATGCATATTTCTTCGTTTTGATGCTCATTTTCTCGTTACAATCAACACTTTCTTCGCTTCGATGCATATTTTCATCATTTAGATGCTCGTTTTCTCGTTACGATCAACATTTCCCATTGTTTCAATGCATATTTTCATCATTTTGACGCTCGTTTTCTCGTTATGATCAATATTTCCTTCTTTTCCACACATATTTCCATTATTTTGATGCTCGTTTTCTCGTTACGATCAACATTTCTTTCTTTTCGATGCATATTTCCATTATTTTGATGCTCATTTTCTCGATTTGATCAACATTTTCTTCGTTTCGATGCATATTTCCATCATTTTGATGCATATTTTCTCGTTACGATCAACATTTCCTTCGTTTCGATCCACATTTTCATCATTTTGATGCTCGTTTTCTCGTTATGATCAACATTTCCTTCTTTTCGATGCATAATTCCATTATTTTGATGCTCGTTTTCTCGTTACGATCAACATTTCCATCTTTTCGATGCATATTTCCATTATTTTGATGCTCATTTTCTCGATATGATCAATATTTTCTTCGTTGCGATGCATATTTCTTCATTTTGATGTTCATTTTCTCGTTACGATCAACATTTCCTTCGTTTCGATACATATTTTCATCATTTTTATGCTCGTTTTCTCATTATGATTAACATTTTCTTTGTTTCGATGCATATTTCCTTCATTTTGATGCACATTTTCTCGTTACGGTCAATACTTCCTTCATTTAGATGGTCGTTTTCTTGTTATGATCAACATTTCCTTCTTTTCGATGCGTATTTCAATCATTTTGATGCTCATTTTCTCAATATGATCAATATTTTCTTCGTTTCGATGCATATTCCCATCATTTTGATGCATATTTTCTCGTTACGATCAACATTTCCTTCGTTTCGATGCATATTTACATCATTTTGATGCTCGTTTTCTCGTTATGATCAAAATTTCCTTCTTTTCGATGCATATTTCCATTATTTTGATGCTTGTTTTCTTGTTACGATCATCATTTCCTTCTTTTCGATGAATATTTACATTATTTTGATGTTCATTTTCTCGATACGATCAATATTTTCTTCGTTTCGATGCATATTTCCATCATTTTGATGCATATTTTCTCGTTACGATCAACATTCCTTCGTTTCGATGCATATTTTCATCAATTTGAGGCTCGTTTTCTCGTTATGATCAACATTTCCTTCTTTTCGATGCATATTTCTATTATTTTGATGCTCATTTTCTCGATACGATCAACATTTTCTTCGTTTCGATGCATATTTCTATCATTTTGATGCATATTTTCTCGTTACGATCAATATTCCTTCGTTTCGATGCATATTTTTCTCAATTTGATGCTCGTTTTCTCGTTATGATCAACATTTTCTTCTTTTCGATGCATATTTCCATTATTTTGATGCTCGTTTTCTCATTATGATAAACATTTCCTTCTTTTCGATGCATATTTCCATTATTTTGATGCTCATTTTCTCGATATGATCAATATTTTCTTCGTTTCGTTGCATATTTCTTCATTTTGATGATCATTTTCTCATTACGATCAACATTTCCTTCGTTTCGATACATATTTTCATCATTTTTATGATCGTTTTCTCATTATGATTAACATTTTCTTTGTTTCGATGCATATTTCCTTCATTTTAATGCACATTTTCTCGTTACGATCAATATTTCCTTCATTTATACGCTCGTTTTCTCGTTATGATCAACATTTCCTTCTTTTCGATTCATATTTCAATCATTTTGATGCTCATTTTCTCAATATGATCAATATTTTTTTCGTTTCGATGCATATTTCCATCATTTTGATGCATATTTTCTCGTTACGATCAACTTTTCCTTCGTTTTGATGCATATTTACATCATTTTGATGCTCGTTTTCTCGTTATGATCAACATTTCCTTCTTTTCGATGCATATTTCCATTATTTTGATGCTCGTTTTCTCGTTACGATCAACATTTCCTTCTTTTCAATGCATATTTCCATTATTTTGATGCTCATTTTCTCGAAATAATCAATATTTTCTTTGTTTCGATGCATATTTCTTCATTTTGATGTTCATTTTATCGTTACGATCAACATTTCCTTATATTCGATACATATTTTCATCATTTTTATGCTGTTTTCTCATTATGATTAACCTTTTCTTTGTTTCGATGCATATTTCCTTCATTTTGATGCACATTTTCTCGTTACGATCAATATTTCCTTCATTTATATGCTCGTTTTCTCGTTGTGATCAACATTTCCTTCATTTCAATTCATATTTCAATCATTTTGATGCTCATTTTCTTAATATGATCAATATTTTTTTGTTTCGATGCATATTTCCATCATTTTGAAGCATATTTTTTCGTTACGATCAACATTTCCTTCGTTTCGATGCATATTTTCATCATTTTGATGCTCGTTTTCTCGTTATGATCAACATTTCCTTCTTTTCGGTGCATATTTCCATTATTTTGATGCTCGTTTTCTCGTTACGATCAACATTTCCTTCTTTTCGATGCATATTTCCATTATTTTGATGCTCATTTTCTCGATATGATCAACATTTTCTTCGTTTTGATGCATATTTCCATCATTTTGATGCATATTTTCTCGTTACGATCAACATTTCCTTGGTTTCGATGCATATTTTCATCATTTTGATGCTCGTTTTCTCGTTATGATCAACATTTCCTTCTTTTCGATGCATATTTCCATTATTTTGGTGCTCTTTCCTCTATATGATCAATATTTTTTTCGTTTCGATGCATATTTCTTCATTTTGATGCTCATTTTCTCGTTACGATCAACATTTCCTTGGTTTCGATACATATTATCATCATTTTTATGCTCGTTTTCTCATTATGATTAACATTTTCTTTGTTTCGATGCATATTTCCTTCATTTTGATGCGTATTTTCTCGTTACGATCAATATTTCCTTCGTTTAGATGCTCGTTTTCTAGTTACGATCAACATTTCCTTCTTTTCGATGCATATTTCCATTATTTTGATGCTCATTTTCTCGATATGATCAACATTTCCTTCTTTTCGATGCATATTTCCATTATTTTGATGCTCGTTTTCTCGTTACGATCAACATTTCCTTCTTTTCGATGCATATTTCAATCATTTTGATGCTCATTTTCTCAATATGATCAATATTTTCTTCGTTTCGATGCATATTTCCATCATTTTGATGCATATTTTCTCGTTACGATCAACATTTCCTTCGTTTCGATGATCAACATTTCCTTCTTTTCGATGCATATTTCCATTATTTTGATGCTCGTTTTCTTGTTACGATCATCATTTCCTTCTTTTCGATGCATATTTACATTATTTTGATGCTCATTTTCTCGATACGATAAACATTTTCTTCGTTTCGATGCATATTTCCATCATTTTGATGCATATTTTCTCGTTACGATCAACATTCCTTCGTTTCGATGCATATTTTCATCAATTTGAGACTCGTTTTCTCGTTATGATCAACATTTCCTTCTTTTCGATGCATATTTCCATTATTTTGATGCTCGTTTTCTCGTTATGATCAACATTTCCTTCTTTTTGATGCATATACCATTATTTTGATGCTCATTTTCTCGATATGATTAATATTTTCTTCGTTTCGATGCATATTTCTTCATTTTGATGCTCTTTTTTTATTACGATCAACATTTCCTTCGTTTCGATACATATTTTCATCATTTTTATGATCGTTTTCTCATTATGATTAACATTTTCTTTGTTTCGATGCATATTTCCTTCATTTTGATGCACATTTTCTCGTTACGATCAATATTTCTTTCATTTAGATGCTCGTTTTCTCGTTATGATTAACATTTCCTTCTTTTCGTTGCATATTTCAATCATTTTGATGCTCATTTTCTCAATATGATCAATATTTTCTTCGTTTCGATGCATATTTTCATCATTTTGATGCATATTTTCTCGTTACGATCAACATTTCCTTCGTTTCGATGCATATTTTCATCATTTTGATGCTCGTTTTCTCGTTATGATCAACATTTCCTTCTTTTCGATGCATATTTCCATTATTTTTATGCTCGTTTTCTCGTTACGATCAACATTTCCTTCTTTTCGATGCATATTTCCATTATTTTGATGCTCATTTTCTCGATATGATCAACATTTTCTTCGTTTCGATGCATATTTCCATCATTTTGATGCATATTTTCTCGTTACGATCAACATTTCATTCGTTTCGATGCATATTTTCATCATTTTGATGCTCGTTTTCTCGTTATGATCTACATTTCCTTCTTTTCGATGCATATTTCCATTATTTTGATGCTCGTTTTCTCGTTACGATCAACATTTCCTTCTTTTCGATGCATATTTCCATTATTTTGATGCCATTTTCTCGATATGATCAATATTTTCTTCGTTTCGATGCATATTTCTTAATTTTGATGCTCATTTTCTCAATACGATCAATATTTTCTTCGTTTCGATACATATTTTCATCATTTTTATGCTAGTTTTCTCATTATGATTATCATTTTCTTTGTTTTGATGCATATTTCCTTCATTTTGATGCACATTTTCTAGTTACGATCAATACTTCCTTCATTTAGATGGTCATTTTCTCATTATGATCAACATTTCCTTATTTTCGATGCATATTTCCATTATTTTGATGCTCGTTTTCTTGTTACGATCAACATTTCCTTCTTTTCGATGCATATTTCCATTATTTTGATGCTCATTTTCTCGATATGATCAACATTTTCTTCGTTTCGATGCATATTTCCATCATTTTGATGCATATTTTCTCGTTACGATCAACATTTCCTTCGTTTCGATGAATATTTTCATCATTTTGATGTTCGTTTTCTCGTTATGATCAACATTTCTTTCTTTTCGATGCATATTTTCATTATTTTGATGCTCGTTTTCTCGTTACGATCAACATTTCCTTCTTTTCGATGCATATTTCCATTATTTTGATGCTCATTTTCTCGATATGATCAATATTTTCTTCGTTTCGATGCATATTTCTTAATTTTGATGCTCATTTTCTCAATACGATCAATATTTTCTTCGTTTCGATACATATTTTCATCATTTTTATGCTAGTTTTCTCATTATGATTATCATTTTCTTTGTTTTGATGCATATTTCCTTCATTTTGATGCACATTTTCTAGTTACGATCAATACTTCCTTCATTTAGATGGTCATTTTCTCGTTATGATCAACATTTCCTTATTTTCGATGCATATTTCCATTATTTTGATGCTCGTTTTCTTGTTACGATCAACATTTCCTTCTTTTCGATGCATATTTCTATTATTTTGATGCTCATTTTCTCGATACGATCAACATTTTCTTCGTTTCGATGCATATTTCTATCATTTTGATGCATATTTTCTCGTTACGATCAATATTCCTTCGTTTCGATGCATATTTTTCTCAATTTGATGCTCGTTTTCTCGTTATGATCAACATTTTCTTCTTTTCAATGCATATTTCCATTATTTTGATGCTCGTTTTCTCGTTATGATAAACATTTCCTTCTTTTCGATGCATATTTCCATTATTTTGATGCTCATTTTCTCGAAATGATCAATATTTTTTTATTTCGATACATAATTCCATCATTTTTAAGATCGTTTTCTCATTATGATTAACATTTTCTTTGTTTCGATTCATATTTCCTTCATTTTAATGCACATTTTCTCGTTACGATCAATATTTCCTTCATTTATATGCTCGTTTTCTCGTTATGATCAACATTTCCTTCTTTTCGATTCATATTTCAATCATTTTGATGCTCATTTTCTCAATATGATCAATATTTTTTTTGTTTCGATGCATATTTCCATCATTTTGATGCATATTTTCTCGTTACGATCAACTTTTCCTTCGTTTCGATGCATATTTACTTCATTTTGATGCTCGTTTTCTCGTTATGATCAACATTTCCTTCTTTTCGATGCATATTTCCATTATTTTGATGCTCGTTTTCTCGTTACGATAAACATTTCCTTCTTTTCGATGCATATTTCCATTATTTTGATGCTCATTTTCTCGAAATGATTAATATTTTCTTCGTTTCGATGCATATTTCTTCAATTTGATGCTCATTTTATCGTTACGATCAACATTTCCTTATATTCGATAGATATTTTCATCATTTTTATGCTCGTTTTCTCATTATGATTAACATTTTCTTTGTTTCGATGCATATTTCCTTCATTTTGATGCACATTTTCTCGTTACGATCAATATTTCCTTCATTTATATGCTCGTTTTCTCGTTGTGATCAACATTTCCTTCTTTTCGATTCATATTTCAATCATTTTGATGATCATTTTCTCAATATGATCAATATTTTTTTATTTCGATACATAATTCCATCATTTTGATGCATATTTTTTCGTTACGATCAACATTTCCTTCGTTTCGATTCATATTTTCATCATTTTGATGCTCGTTTTCTCGTTATGATCAACATTTCCTTCTTTTCGATGCATATTTCCATTATTTTGATGCTCGTTTTCTCGTTACGATCAACATTTCCTTCTTTTCGATGCATATTTCCATTATTTTGATGCTCATTTTCTCGATATGATCAACATTTTCTTCGTTTTGATGCATATTTCCATCATTTTGATGCATATTTTCTCGTTACGATCAACATTTCCTTCGTTTCGATGCATATTTTCATCATTTTGATGCTCGTTTTCTCGTTATGATCAACATTTCCTTCTTTTCGATGCATATTTCCATTATTTTGATGCTCGTTTTCTCGATATGATTTATATTTTCTTCGTTTCGATGCATATTTCTTCATTTTGATGCTCATTTTCTCGTTACGATCACCATTTCCTTGGTTTCGATACATATTATCATCATTTTTATGCTCGTTTTCTCATTTTGATTAACATTTTCTTTGTTTCGATGCATATTTCCTTCATTTTGATGCGTATTTTCTCGTTACGATCAATATTTCCTTCGTTTAGATGCTCGTTTTCTAGTTACGATCAACATTTCCTTCTTTTCGATGCATATTTCCATTATTTTGATGCTCATTTTCTCGATATGATCAACATTTTCTTCGTTTCGATGCATATTTCCATCATTTTGATGCATATTTTCTCGTTACGATCAACATTTCCTTCGTTTCGAAGCATATTTTCATCATTTTGATGCTCGTTTTCTCATTATGATTAACATTTCCTTCTTTTCGATGCATATTTCCATTATTTTGATGCTCGTTTTCTCGTTACGATCAACATTTCCTTCTTTTCGATGCATATTTCCATTATTTTGATGCTCATTTTCTCGAAATGATCAATATTTTCTTCGTTTCGATGCATATTTCTTCATTTTGATGCTCATTTTATCGTTACGATCAACATTTCCTTAAATTCGATACATATTTTCATAATTTTTATGCTCGTTTTCTCATTATGATTAACATTTTCTTTGTTTCGATACATATTTCCTTCATTTTGATGAATATTTCAATCATTTAGATGCTCATTTTCTCGATATGATCAACATTTTCTTCGTTTCGATGCATATTTCCATCATTTTAATGCATATTTTCTCGTTACGATCAACATTTCCTTCGTTTTGATGCATATTTTCATCATTTTGATGCTCATTTTCTCGTTATGATCAACATTTCCTTCTTTTCGATGCATATTTCCTTCATTTTGATGCTCGTTTTCTCGTTACGATCAACATTTCCTTCTTTTCGATGCATATTTCCATTATTTTGATGCTCATTTTCTCGATATGATCAACATTTTCTTCGTTTTGATGCATATTTCCATCATTTTGATGCATATTTTCTCGTTACGATCAACATTTCCTTCGTTTCGATGCATATTTTCATCATTTTGATGCTCGTTTTCTCGTTATGATCAACATTTCCTTCTTTTCGATGCATATTTCCATTATTTTGATGCTCGTTTTCTCGATATGATCAATATTTTCTTCGTTTCGATGCATATTTCTTTATTTTGATGCTCATTTTCTCGTTACGATCACCATTTCCTTGGTTTCGATACATATTATCATCATTTTTATGCTCGTTTTCTCATTATGATTAACATTTTCTTTGTTTCGATGCATATTTCCTTCATTTTGATGCGTATTTTCTCGTTACGATCAATATTTCCTTCGTTTAGATGCTCGTTTTCTAGTTACGATCAACATTTCCTTCTTTTCGATGCATATTTCCATTATTTTGATGTTCATTTTCTCGATATGATCAACATTTTCTTCGTTTCGATGCATATTTCCATCATTTTGATGCATATTTTCTCGTTACGATCAACATTTCCTTCGTTTCGATGCATATTTTCATCATTTTGATGCTCGTTTTCTCATTATGATCAACATTTCCTTCTTTTCGATGCATATTTCCATTATTTTGATGCTCGTTTTCTCGTTACGATCAACATTTCCTTCTTTTCGATGCATATTTCCATTATTTTGATGCTCATTTTCTCGAAATGATCAATATTTTCTTCGTTTCGATGCATATTTCTTCATTTTGATGCTCATTTTATCGTTACGATCAACATTTCCTTAAATTCGATACATATTTTCATCATTTTTATGCTCGTTTTCTCATTATGATTAACATTTTCTTTGTTTCGATACATATTTCCTTCATTTTGATGAATATTTCAATCATTTAGATGCTCATTTTCTCGATATGATCAACATTTTCTTCGTTTCGATGCATATTTCCATCATTTTAATGCATATTTTCTCGTTACGATCAACATTATCTTCGTTTTGATGCATATTTTCATCATTTTGATGCTCATTTTCTCGTTATGATCAACATTTCCTTCTTTTCGATGCGTATTTCTATTATTTTGATGCTCGTTTTCTCGTTACGATCAACATTTCCTTCTTTTCGATGCATATTTCCATTATTTTGATGCTCGTTTTCTCGTTACGATCAACATTTCCTTCTTTTCGATGCATATTTCCATTATTTTGATGCTCATTTTCTCGATATGATCAACATTTTCTTCGTTTTGATGCATATTTCCATCATTTTGATGCATATTTTCTCGTTACGATCAACATTTCCTTCGTTTCGATGCATATTTTCATCATTTTGATGCTCGTTTTCTCGTTATGATCAACATTTCCTTCTTTTCGATGCATATTTCCATTATTTTGATGCTCGTTTTCTCGATATGATCAATATTTTCTTCGTTTCGATGCATATTTCTTCATTTTGATGCTCATTTTCTCGTTACGATCACCATTTCCTTGGTTTCGATACATATTATCATCATTTTTATGCTCGTTTTCTCATTATGATTAACATTTTCTTTGTTTCGATGCATATTTCCTTCATTTTGATGCGTATTTCTCGTTACGATCAATATTTCCTTCGTTTAGATGCTCGTTTTCTAGTTACGATCAACATTTCCTTCTTTTCGATGCATATTTCCATTATTTTGATGCTCATTTTCTCGATATGATCAACATTTTCTTCGTTTCGATGCATATTTCCATCATTTTGATGCATATTTTCTCGTTACGATCAACATTTCCTTCGTTTCGATGCTTATTTTCATCATTTTGATGCTCGTTTTCTCATTATGATCAACATTTCCTTCTTTTCGATGCATATTTCCATTATTTTGATGCTCGTTTTCTCGTTACGATCAACATTTCCTTCTTTTCGATGCATATTTACATTATTTTGATGCTCATTTTCTCGAAATGATCAATATTTTCTTCGTTTCGATGCATATTTCTTCATTTTGATGCTCATTTTATTGTTACGATCAACATTTCCTTAAATTCGATACATATTTTCATCATTTTTATGCTCGTTTTCTCATTATGATTAACATTTTCTTTGTTTCGATACATATTTCCTTCATTTTGATGAATATTTCAATCATTTAGATGCTCATTTTCTCGATATGATCAACATTTTCTTCGTTTCGATGCATATTTCCATCATTTTAATGCATATTTTCTCGTTACGATCAACATTTCCTTCGTTTTGATGCATATTTTCATCATTTTGATGCTTATTTTCTCGTTATGATCAACATTTCCTTCTTTTCGATGCATATTTTCTTCATTTTGATGCTCATTTTCTCATGACGATCAACATTTCCCTAGTTTTGATGCATATTTCCATCATTTTGATGCTCATTTTCTCGATATGATCAACATTTTCTTTGTTTCGATGCATATTTCTTCGTTTTGATGCTCATTTTCTCGTTACAATTAACATTTCCTTCGTTTCGATGCATATTTCTTCGTTTTGATGCTCATTTTCTCGTTACAATCAACACTTTCTTCGCTTCGATGCATATTTTCATCATTTAGATGCTCGTTTTCTCGTTACGATCAACATTTCCCATTGTTTCAATGCATATTTTCATCATTTTGACGCTCGTTTTCTCGTTATGATCAATATTTCCTTCTTTTCCACACATATTTCCATTATTTTGATGCTCGTTTTCTCGTTACGATCAACATTTCTTTCTTTTCGATGCATATTTCCATTATTTTGATGCTCATTTTCTCGATTTGATCAACATTTTCTTCGTTTCGATGCATATTTCCATCATTTTGATGCATATTTTCTCGTTACGATCAATATTTCCTTCGTTTCGATCCACATTTTCATCATTTTGATGCTCGTTTTCTCGTTATGATCAACATTTCCTTCTTTTCGATGCATAATTCCATTATTTTGATGCTCGTTTTCTCGTTACGATCAACATTTCCATCTTTTCGATGCATATTTCCATTATTTTGATGCTCATTTTCTCGATATGATCAATATTTTCTTCGTTGCGATGCATATTTCTTCATTTTGATTCTCATTTTCTCGTTACGATCAACATTTCCTTCGTTTCGATACATATTTTCATCATTTTTATGCTCGTTTTCTCATTATGATTAACATTTTCTTTGTTTCGATGCATATTTCCTTCATTTTGATGCACATTTTCTCGTTACGGTCAATACTTCCTTCATTTAGATGGTCGTTTTCTTGTTATGATCAACATTTCCTTCTTTTCGATGCATATTTCAATCATTTTGATGCTCATTTTCTCAATATGATCAATATTTTCTTCGTTTCGATGCATATTCCCATCATTTTGATGCATATTTTCTCGTTACGATCAACATTTCCTTCGTTTCGATGCATATTTACATCATTTTGATGCTCATTTTCTCGTTATGATCAAAATTTCCTTCTTTTCGATGCATATTTCCATTATTTTGATGCTTGTTTTCTTTTTACGATCATCATTTCCTTCTTTTCGATGAATATTTACATTATTTTGATGTTCATTTTCTCGATACGATCAACATTTTCTTCGTTTCGATGCATATTTCCATCATTTTGATGCATATTTTCTCGTTACGATCAACATTCCTTCGTTTCGATGCATATTTTCATCAATTTGAGGCTCGTTTTCTCGTTATGATCAACATTACCTTCTTTTCGATGCATATTTCTATTATTTTGATGCTCATTTTCTCGATACGATCAACATTTTCTTCGTTTCGATGCATATTTCTATCATTTTGATGCATATTTTCTCGTTACGATCAATATTCCTTCGTTTCGATGCATATTTTTCTCAATTTGATGCTCGTTTTCTCGTTATGATCAACATTTTCTTCTTTTCGATGCATATTTCCATTATTTTGATGCTCGTTTTCTCATTATGATAAACATTTCCTTCTTTTCGATGCATATTTCCATTATTTTGATGCTTATTTTCTCGATATGATCAATATTTTCTTCGTTTCGTTGCATATTTCTTCATTTTGATGATCATTTTCTCATTACGATCAACATTTCCTTCGTTTCGATACATATTTTCATCATTTTTATGATCGTTTTCTCATTATGATTAACATTTTCTTTGTTTCGATGCATATTTCCTTCATTTTAATGCACATTTTCTCGTTACGATCAATATTTCCTTCATTTATATGCTCGTTTTCTCGTTATGATCAACATTTCCTTCTTTTCGATTCATATTTCAATCATTTTGATGCTCATTTTCTCAATATGATCAATATTTTTTTCGTTTCGATGCATATTTCCATCATTTTGATGCATATTTTCTCGTTACGATCAACTTTTCCTTCGTTTCGATGCATATTTACATCATTTTGATGCTCGTTTTCTCGTTGTGATCAACATTTCCTTCTTTTCGATGCATATTTCCATTATTTTGATGCTCGTTTTCTCGTTACGATAAACATTTCCTTCTTTTCGATGCATATTTCCATTATTTTGATGCTCATTTTCTCGAAATAATCAATATTTTCTTCGTTTCGATGCATATTTCTTCATTTTGATGCTCATTTTATCGTTACGATCAACATTTCCTTATATTCGATACATATTTTCATCATTTTTATGCTGTTTTCTCATTATGATTAACATTTTCTTTGTTTCGATGCATATTTCCTTCATTTTGATGCACATTTTCTCGTTACGATCAATATTTCCTTCATTTATATGCTCGTTTTCTTGTTGTGATCAACATTTCCTTCTTTTCGATTCATATTTCAATCATTTTGATGCTCATTTTCTTAATATGATCAATATTTTTTTGTTTCGATGCATATTTCCATCATTTTGAAGCATATTTTTTCGTTACGATCAACATTTCCTTCGTTTCGATGCATATTTTCATCATTTTGATGCTCGTTTTCTCGTTATGATCAACATTTCCTTCTTTTCGATGCATATTTCCATTATTTTGATGCTCGTTTTCTCGATATGATCAATATTTTCTTCGTTTCGATGCATATTTCTTCATTTTGATGCTCATTTTCTCGTTACGATCACCATTTCCTTGGTTTCGATACATATTATCATCATTTTTATGCTCGTTTTCTCATTATGATTAACATTTTCTTTGTTTCGATGCATATTTCCTTCATTTTGATGCGTATTTCTCGTTACGATCAATATTTCCTTCGTTTAGATGCTCGTTTTCTAGTTACGATCAACATTTCCTTCTTTTCGATGCATATTTCCATTATTTTGATGCTCATTTTCTCGATATGATCAACATTTTCTTCGTTTCGATGCATATTTCCATCATTTTGATGCATATTTTCTCGTTACGATCAACATTTCCTTCGTTTCGATGCTTATTTTCATCATTTTGATGCTCGTTTTCTCATTATGATCAACATTTCCTTCTTTTCGATGCATATTTCCATTATTTTGATGCTCGTTTTCTCGTTACGATCAACATTTCCTTCTTTTCGATGCATATTTACATTATTTTGATGCTCATTTTCTCGAAATGATCAATATTTTCTTCGTTTCGATGCATATTTCTTCATTTTGATGCTCATTTTATTGTTACGATCAACATTTCCTTAAATTCGATACATATTTTCATCATTTTTATGCTCGTTTTCTCATTATGATTAACATTTTCTTTGTTTCGATACATATTTCCTTCATTTTGATGAATATTTCAATCATTTAGATGCTCATTTTCTCGATATGATCAACATTTTCTTCGTTTCGATGCATATTTCCATCATTTTAATGCATATTTTCTCGTTACGATCAACATTTCCTTCGTTTTGATGCATATTTTCATCATTTTGATGCTTATTTTCTCGTTATGATCAACATTTCCTTCTTTTCGATGCATATTTTCTTCATTTTGATGCTCATTTTCTCATGACGATCAACATTTCCCTAGTTTTGATGCATATTTCCATCATTTTGATGCTCATTTTCTCGATATGATCAACATTTTCTTTGTTTCGATGCATATTTCTTCGTTTTGATGCTCATTTTCTCGTTACAATTAACATTTCCTTCGTTTCGATGCATATTTCTTCGTTTTGATGCTCATTTTCTCGTTACAATCAACACTTTCTTCGCTTCGATGCATATTTTCATCATTTAGATGCTCGTTTTCTCGTTACGATCAACATTTCCCATTGTTTCAATGCATATTTTCATCATTTTGACGCTCGTTTTCTCGTTATGATCAATATTTCCTTCTTTTCCACACATATTTCCATTATTTTGATGCTCGTTTTCTCGTTACGATCAACATTTCTTTCTTTTCGATGCATATTTCCATTATTTTGATGCTCATTTTCTCGATTTGATCAACATTTTCTTCGTTTCGATGCATATTTCCATCATTTTGATGCATATTTTCTCGTTACGATCAATATTTCCTTCGTTTCGATCCACATTTTCATCATTTTGATGCTCGTTTTCTCGTTATGATCAACATTTCCTTCTTTTCGATGCATAATTCCATTATTTTGATGCTCGTTTTCTCGTTACGATCAACATTTCCATCTTTTCGATGCATATTTCCATTATTTTGATGCTCATTTTCTCGATATGATCAATATTTTCTTCGTTGCGATGCATATTTCTTCATTTTGATTCTCATTTTCTCGTTACGATCAACATTTCCTTCGTTTCGATACATATTTTCATCATTTTTATGCTCGTTTTCTCATTATGATTAACATTTTCTTTGTTTCGATGCATATTTCCTTCATTTTGATGCACATTTTCTCGTTACGGTCAATACTTCCTTCATTTAGATGGTCGTTTTCTTGTTATGATCAACATTTCCTTCTTTTCGATGCATATTTCAATCATTTTGATGCTCATTTTCTCAATATGATCAATATTTTCTTCGTTTCGATGCATATTCCCATCATTTTGATGCATATTTTCTCGTTACGATCAACATTTCCTTCGTTTCGATGCATATTTACATCATTTTGATGCTCATTTTCTCGTTATGATCAAAATTTCCTTCTTTTCGATGCATATTTCCATTATTTTGATGCTTGTTTTCTTTTTACGATCATCATTTCCTTCTTTTCGATGAATATTTACATTATTTTGATGTTCATTTTCTCGATACGATCAACATTTTCTTCGTTTCGATGCATATTTCCATCATTTTGATGCATATTTTCTCGTTACGATCAACATTCCTTCGTTTCGATGCATATTTTCATCAATTTGAGGCTCGTTTTCTCGTTATGATCAACATTACCTTCTTTTCGATGCATATTTCTATTATTTTGATGCTCATTTTCTCGATACGATCAACATTTTCTTCGTTTCGATGCATATTTCTATCATTTTGATGCATATTTTCTCGTTACGATCAATATTCCTTCGTTTCGATGCATATTTTTCTCAATTTGATGCTCGTTTTCTCGTTATGATCAACATTTTCTTCTTTTCGATGCATATTTCCATTATTTTGATGCTCGTTTTCTCATTATGATAAACATTTCCTTCTTTTCGATGCATATTTCCATTATTTTGATGCTTATTTTCTCGATATGATCAATATTTTCTTCGTTTCGTTGCATATTTCTTCATTTTGATGATCATTTTCTCATTACGATCAACATTTCCTTCGTTTCGATACATATTTTCATCATTTTTATGATCGTTTTCTCATTATGATTAACATTTTCTTTGTTTCGATGCATATTTCCTTCATTTTAATGCACATTTTCTCGTTACGATCAATATTTCCTTCATTTATATGCTCGTTTTCTCGTTATGATCAACATTTCCTTCTTTTCGATTCATATTTCAATCATTTTGATGCTCATTTTCTCAATATGATCAATATTTTTTTCGTTTCGATGCATATTTCCATCATTTTGATGCATATTTTCTCGTTACGATCAACTTTTCCTTCGTTTCGATGCATATTTACATCATTTTGATGCTCGTTTTCTCGTTGTGATCAACATTTCCTTCTTTTCGATGCATATTTCCATTATTTTGATGCTCGTTTTCTCGTTACGATAAACATTTCCTTCTTTTCGATGCATATTTCCATTATTTTGATGCTCATTTTCTCGAAATAATCAATATTTTCTTCGTTTCGATGCATATTTCTTCATTTTGATGCTCATTTTATCGTTACGATCAACATTTCCTTATATTCGATACATATTTTCATCATTTTTATGCTGTTTTCTCATTATGATTAACATTTTCTTTGTTTCGATGCATATTTCCTTCATTTTGATGCACATTTTCTCGTTACGATCAATATTTCCTTCATTTATATGCTCGTTTTCTTGTTGTGATCAACATTTCCTTCTTTTCGATTCATATTTCAATCATTTTGATGCTCATTTTCTTAATATGATCAATATTTTTTTGTTTCGATGCATATTTCCATCATTTTGAAGCATATTTTTTCGTTACGATCAACATTTCCTTCGTTTCGATGCATATTTTCATCATTTTGATGCTCGTTTTCTCGTTATGATCAACATTTCCTTCTTTTCGATGCATATTTCCATTATTTTGATGCTCGTTTTCTCGATATGATCAATATTTTCTTCGTTTCGATGCATATTTCTTCATTTTGATGCTCATTTTCTCGTTACGATCACCATTTCCTTGGTTTCGATACATATTATCATCATTTTTATGCTCGTTTTCTCATTATGATTAACATTTTCTTTGTTTCGATGCATATTTCCTTCATTTTGATGCGTATTTCTCGTTACGATCAATATTTCCTTCGTTTAGATGCTCGTTTTCTAGTTACGATCAACATTTCCTTCTTTTCGATGCATATTTCCATTATTTTGATGCTCATTTTCTCGATATGATCAACATTTTCTTCGTTTCGATGCATATTTCCATCATTTTGATGCATATTTTCTCGTTACGATCAACATTTCCTTCGTTTCGATGCTTATTTTCATCATTTTGATGCTCGTTTTCTCATTATGATCAACATTTCCTTCTTTTCGATGCATATTTCCATTATTTTGATGCTCGTTTTCTCGTTACGATCAACATTTCCTTCTTTTCGATGCATATTTCCATTATTTTGATGCTCATTTTCTCGAAATGATCAATATTTTCTTCGTTTCGATGCATATTTCTTCATTTTGATGCTCATTTTATTGTTACGATCAACATTTCCTTAAATTCGATACATATTTTCATCATTTTTATGCTCGTTTTCTCATTATGATTAACATTTTCTTTGTTTCGATACATATTTCCTTCATTTTGATGAATATTTCAATCATTTAGATGCTCATTTTCTCGATATGATCAACATTTTCTTCGTTTCGATGCATATTTCCATCATTTTAATGCATATTTTCTCGTTACGATCAACATTTCCTTCGTTTTGATGCATATTTTCATCATTTTGATGCTTATTTTCTCGTTATGATCAACATTTCCTTCTTTTCGATGCATATTTTCTTCATTTTGATGCTCATTTTCTCATGACGATCAACATTTCCCTAGTTTTGATGCATATTTCCATCATTTTGATGCTCATTTTCTCGATATGATCAACATTTTCTTTGTTTCGATGCATATTTCTTCGTTTTGATGCTCATTTTCTCGTTACAATTAACATTTCCTTCGTTTCGATGCATATTTCTTCGTTTTGATGCTCATTTTCTCGTTACAATCAACACTTTCTTCGCTTCGATGCATATTTTCATCATTTAGATGCTCGTTTTCTCGTTACGATCAACATTTCCCATTGTTTCAATGCATATTTTCATCATTTTGACGCTCGTTTTCTCGTTATGATCAATATTTCCTTCTTTTCCACACATATTTCCATTATTTTGATGCTCGTTTTCTCGTTACGATCAACATTTCTTTCTTTTCGATGCATATTTCCATTATTTTGATGCTCATTTTCTCGATTTGATCAACATTTTCTTCGTTTCGATGCATATTTCCATCATTTTGATGCATATTTTCTCGTTACGATCAATATTTCCTTCGTTTCGATCCACATTTTCATCATTTTGATGCTCGTTTTCTCGTTATGATCAACATTTCCTTCTTTTCGATGCATAATTCCATTATTTTGATGCTCGTTTTCTCGTTACGATCAACATTTCCATCTTTTCGATGCATATTTCCATTATTTTGATGCTCATTTTCTCGATATGATCAATATTTTCTTCGTTGCGATGCATATTTCTTCATTTTGATGCTCATTTTCTCGTTACGATCAACATTTCCTTCGTTTCGATACATATTTTCATCATTTTTATGCTCGTTTTCTCATTATGATTAACATTTTCTTTGTTTCGATGCATATTTCCTTCATTTTGATGCACATTTTCTCGTTACGGTCAATACTTCCTTCATTTAGATGGTCGTTTTCTTGTTATGATCAACATTTCCTTCTTTTCGATGCATATTTCAATCATTTTGATGCTCATTTTCTCAATATGATCAATATTTTCTTCGTTTCGATGCATATTCCCATCATTTTGATGCATATTTTCTCGTTACGATCAACATTTCCTTCGTTTCGATACATATTTACATCATTTTGATGCTCATTTTCTCGTTATGATCAAAATTTCCTTCTTTTCGATGCATATTTCCATTATTTTGATGCTTGTTTTCTTTTTACGATCATCATTTCCTTCTTTTCGATGAATATTTACATTATTTTGATGTTCATTTTCTCGATACGATCAACATTTTCTTCGTTTCGATGCATATTTCCATCATTTTGATGCATATTTTCTCGTTACGATCAACATTCCTTCGTTTCGATGCATATTTTCATCAATTTGAGGCTCGTTTTCTCGTTATGATCAACATTACCTTCTTTTCGATGCATATTTCTATTATTTTGATGCTCATTTTCTCGATACGATCAACATTTTCTTCGTTTCGATGCATATTTCTATCATTTTGATGCATATTTTCTCGTTACGATCAATATTCCTTCGTTTCGATGCATATTTTTCTCAATTTGATGCTCGTTTTCTCGTTATGATCAACATTTTCTTCTTTTCGATGCATATTTCCATTATTTTGATGCTCGTTTTCTCATTATGATAAACATTTCCTTCTTTTCGATGCATATTTCCATTATTTTGATGCTTATTTTCTCGATATGATCAATATTTTCTTCGTTTCGTTGCATATTTCTTCATTTTGATGATCATTTTCTCATTACGATCAACATTTCCTTCGTTTCGATACATATTTTCATCATTTTTATGATCGTTTTCTCATTATGATTAACATTTTCTTTGTTTCGATGCATATTTCCTTCATTTTAATGCACATTTTCTCGTTACGATCAATATTTCCTTCATTTATATGCTCGTTTTCTCGTTATGATCAACATTTCCTTCTTTTCGATTCATATTTCAATCATTTTGATGCTCATTTTCTCAATATGATCAATATTTTTTTCGTTTCGATGCATATTTCCATCATTTTGATGCATATTTTCTCGTTACGATCAACTTTTCCTTCGTTTCGATGCATATTTACATCATTTTGATGCTCGTTTTCTCGTTGTGATCAACATTTCCTTCTTTTCGATGCATATTTCCATTATTTTGATGCTCGTTTTCTCGTTACGATAAACATTTCCTTCTTTTCGATGCATATTTCCATTATTTTGATGCTCATTTTCTCGAAATAATCAATATTTTCTTCGTTTCGATGCATATTTCTTCATTTTGATGCTCATTTTATCGTTACGATCAACATTTCCTTATATTCGATACATATTTTCATCATTTTTATGCTGTTTTCTCATTATGATTAACATTTTCTTTGTTTCGATGCATATTTCCTTCATTTTGATGCACATTTTCTCGTTACGATCAATATTTCCTTCATTTATATGCTCGTTTTCTCGTTGTGATCAACATTTCCTTCTTTTCGATTCATATTTCAATCATTTTGATGCTCATTTTCTTAATATGATCAATATTTTTTTGTTTCGATGCATATTTCCATCATTTTGAAGCATATTTTTTCGTTACGATCAACATTTCCTTCGTTTCGATGCATATTTTCATCATTTTGATGCTCGTTTTCTCGTTATGATCAACATTTCCTTCTTTTCGGTGCATATTTCCATTATTTTGATGCTCGTTTTCTCGTTACGATCAACATTTCCTTCTTTTCGATGCATATTTCCATTATTTTGATGCTCATTTTCTCGATATGATCAACATTATCTTCGTTTTGATGCATATTTCCATCATTTTGATGCATATTTTCTCGTTACGATCAACATTTCCTTGGTTTCGATGCATATTTTCATCATTTTGATGCTCGTTTTCTCGTTATGATCAACATTTCCTTCTTTTCGATGCATATTTCCGTTATTTTGGTGCTCTTTCCTCTATATGATCAATATTTTTTTCGTTTCGATGCATATTTCTTTATTTTGATGCTCATTTTCTCGTTACGATCAACATTTCCTTGGTTTCGATACATATTATCATCATTTTTACGCTCGTTTTCTCATTATGATTAACATTTTCTTTGTTTCGATGCATATTTCCTTCATTTTGATGCGTATTTTCTCGTTATGATCAATATTTCCTTTGTTTAGACGCTCGTTTTCTAGTTACGATCAACATTTCCTTCTTTTCGATGCATATTTCCATTATTTTGATGCTCATTTTCTCGATATGATCAACATTTCCTTCTTTTCGATGCATATTTCCATTATTTTGATGCTAGTTTTCTCGTTACGATCAACATTTCCTTCTTTTCGATGCATATTTCAATCATTTTGATGCTCATTTTCTCAATATGATCAATATTTTCTTCGTTTCGATGCATATTTCCATCATTTTGATGCATATTTTCTCGTTACGATCAACATTTCCTTCGTTTCGATGATCAACATTTCCTTCTTTTCGATGCATATTTCCATTATTTTGATGCTCGTTTTCTTGTTACGATCATCATTTCCTTCTTTTCGATGCATATTTACATTATTTTGATGCTCATTTTCTCGATACGATAAACATTTTCTTCGTTTCGATGCATATTTACATCATTTTGATGCATATTTTCTCGTTACGATCAACATTCCTTCGTTTCGATGCATATTTTCATCAATTTGAGACTCGTTTTCTCATTATGATCAACATTTCCTTCTTTTCGATGCATATTTCCATTATTTTGATGCTCGTTTTCTCGTTATGATCAACATTTCCTTCTTTTCGATGCATATTTCCATTATTTTGATGCTCATTTTCTCGATATGATTAATATTTTCTTATTTTCGATGCATATTTCTTCATTTTGATGCTCTTTTTCTCATTACGATCAACATTTCCTTCGTTTCGATACATATTTTCATCATTTTTATGATCGTTTTCTCATTATGATTAACATTTTCTTTGTTTCGATGCATATTTCCTTCATTTTGATGCACATTTTCTCGTTACGATCAATATTTCTTTCATTTAGATGCTCGTTTTCTCATTATGATTAACATTTCCTTCTTTTCGTTGCATATTTCAATCATTTTGATGCTCATTTTCTCAATATGATCAATATTTTCTTCGTTTCTGACAAGACCCTCCTTACATAACTTATAATTCAAATATTATTTAATATAAACATTATCATTATAAAAACCTGCATATAAATTTTTTTTTTTCACATAATATGCTTATAACCAACACCACCACACCAGTTCAACATACGTGACTGGTTTTTGATACCACTTCAAACCACCCAAACATGTGATAATACTTATTATATTACACAACCAAAACATCAGCGGAAACAAAATAAACCCACGGCCTAGCCCAACAGGTCGTCATCTATGTACATCCGCTCAAAACCTTGAAGGAGCTCCACAGCTTGCACAGTCACATCACAAACTCAATCATCAACAGGCTCACCTACAATGCATAAACTAGTGAGATAAAAATCTCAGTAAGTAGAAATCATGCATGTCAGTGCATGAGAATGCATTTAGTTCTCTATCGCCTATGTTCTAATTTCTTCTAATTGATCTCTTTTATTTTGAAAACTGTTCACGTTGCGGGATCCCCACGACACACTTATGATATGCACCCCAAATGAGCTCAATGGGGACGATTTTTCCGAACCCCGAAAATAGTGCCGAGAACGATTTTTCCGAACTCTGGCAAAGTAGTGGGGACGATTTTTTCCGAACCCCTAATAAAATGTCGGGAACGATTTTTCCGAACCCTGACAGAGATGCATATATAGTGGCCGCACACACCATTAGTATCTTATTAATTTTGAGGAAAACACTTTTCATGTTTATGCATGGTATGCACCCAAAACAATTAAATGTGCATCATAAACCACTTACAATATCAATATCAACATTTAATCACAATAAAGCAACAACTTAGTTTCAATTCACACAAATCCACTTCTGAAATAACAACTTCACCTCAATCCCATAGATCCATTTATAAAATAACCACTTCACCATGGATCACACGGATCTCTTTTTGGAATAACAACTTAATCTTGGATCCCACAGATCCTTATAACCAATATCTTCTCAAACCATACAAATATATTTTCAACAATTTCCAATCACACAGATCTATATATAACGATATTATTTTCAATCACATAGATTCACAACTTGTATCACAAAATTACCTCAAATAATTCATATCGTAATTAAACTAATAATAAATAATCCATAATATAATTATCACATATTAATTACAAATAATTCACAAACAACATGTTTATGCATTGTAGTTGGACTTCTACTTACCTGGATTCCGACAGTAATATAAACCCCGTAAAGAACTGTAACTAATTCGCTCCGACACGCACGTTCCGGCGCGCTCCCTCTTCTTTTTCTCTTCTTCCTCTCTCTCCTCTCTCTCCCTTTCTTCTCTCTCTCTCCTCTCTCTCCCTTTCTTCTCTCTCTCTATTTTTTTTTTCTTCTTTTTTTTTTTTTGTTTCGTTTGCTCTGAATTACTTCTAAACAGTGGTTTACATATATTTATAGAGGGGTGGTGGGGTGGAAGTCGTACACGACTATCCCACCGCCTCAACCTTTTTTTTTTCTTTATTATTATCCATTCTTAATTTACGTGCAATACTTAATAGCTAAGATATAATACATTTACAAATTAATACACATACGTGTACATTTTTCTACCCACTATTATTCTTACGAGAACACGTGTGATACTTAATAATTAAGAAAAGTGTATTTATACTCATAAAATAATTTACTCATATATCCAAATTAATGCACGTAAATATTTATGCACTCATATATTCATATATTGTCACCATGTTTATCACGTATGTATCAAATAAAATGTAAAGATAATTAAAATGTAAAAACAATTATCACATAATTGCCACATAATTATCACATAATTATAAAATGCACATAACACAAATTAAATTATATTGACACATGAGTAGTGAGAAGTTCGGGTATCACATCCTCCCCAACTTATAAGAATTTCGTCCTCGAAATTTACTTACCTGAAGAGGTCTGGATATTTAGCCATCATCTCATCCTCTCTTTCCCAAGTAGCCTCCTCAACTAGTTGGTTCCTCCATAATACTTTTACTAATGGTATTTCTTTATTTCTGAGCTTCTTCACTTCTCGCCACAAGATCTCAACTGGTACTTCCTCATAACTCAAATCTTCTTTCAACTCAACTGGTTCATGTCTGAGAACATGAGATGGATTTGGAACATACTTCCTCAACACAGATACATGAAACACGTCATGTACTCTAGACATCGATGCTGGTAACTCCAATTTATAGGCAACACTGCCAACTCTCTCAATGATAGTGAACGGACCAACATATCTTGGACTGAGTTTCCCTTTCCTTCCAAACCGCATTATCCCCTTCATTGGAGATATTTTCAAAAATACCTGATCACCCACTTCAAATTCCAATTCTCTCCTCCGTTTGTCTGCATAACTCTTTTGCCGATCTTGAGCAACTTTCATCTTCTCTCGTATATGGGTAACAGCTTCTGACATTTCACGAATCAAGTCTGGACCCAAAAGTTTCCTCTCTCCAACTTCATCCCAATGAACTGGAGATTTACACTTCCTCCCATATAATGCTTCATATGGAGCCATCCCGATAGTAGACTGATAACTGTTATTGTACGAGAACTCTATCAAAGGCAAAAATTTACTCCACTGACCTTGAAAATTCAACACACACGCTCTGAGCATATCCTCCAAGATTTGTATTGTACGCTCTGATTGACCATCTGTCTGTGGATGGAATGCTGTGCTGAAAGATAACTGTGTCCCCAACGCCTTATGTAAACTCTTCCAGAAAGCAGACAAGAATCTCGTATCTCTATCTGACACAATGGTAAGTGGTACTCCATGGAGTCTGACAATCTCTTGTATATATAGTTGGGCATACCGATCCATGGAATACGTAGAGCTAATAGGAAGAAAATGAGCTGACTTCGTCAATCGATCCACAATAACCCAAATGGCATCGTGACCTTTCACTGTCTTCGGTAGCCCGATAACAAAATCCATCGTGATATTCTCCCACTTCCATTCTGGAATAAATAAAGGCTGCAAAGTTCCTGCTGGTCTCTGATGCTCGGCTTTGACTTGCTGACAAGTCAAACATTGCTCCACATATCGAGCAACATCTCTCTTCATCCCTGGCCACCAATAATGTGCCTTCAAATCTCTATACATCTTAGTAGCTCCTGGATGTATAGAGTAGGGTGTTGAATGAGCTTCTATCATCACTTCTTTTCGAATGTCATTCACTTCAGGTAGACACAATCGACCTCCATAACGAATCACGCCATCATCTCCTAATTGAAAGTCAGAAGGCTTTCCAGAGCTGATATCATTCTTTATTTTGTCAAACAATTTATCCTCCTGTTGGCTCTGTTGAATCTTATCCATCAGAGTTGGTCGAAGTGTCAGAGCTGCTATCCTTGCTTCCAACGATCCTTCTTGAATGATCTCCACACCCATCATTTGTAAATCAAGCAACTCTGGTTTCTGATTTACGATCACAGCAGCTACACTCTGTATTGCCTTTCGGCTCAATGCATCAGCAACCACATTGGCTTTTCCCGGATGATAATTGATAACACAATCATAATCCTTCACTAATTCCAACCATCTTCTTTGCCTCATATTTAACTCTTTCTGAGTGAAAAAGTACTTCAAACTTTTATGATCTGTATAGATTTCACAACGTTCCCCATACAGATAATGCCTCCATATCTTGAGTGCAAACACCACTGCAGCTAACTCTAAATCATGAGTTGGATAATTTTTCTCATACTCCCTTAACTGTCTGGATGCATATGCTATCACTTTCCCATTCTGCATCAATACACACCCAAGACCATTCTTTGAAGCATCACTGTAAACTTTGAAGTTTCCTGTCTCCGTAGGAATAGTTAAGATAGGTGCTGATGTCAATCGTCTCTTCAATTCTTGGAAACTTTGTTCACGTTCCTCCGTCCATGTGAACTTCACATTCTTCCTGGTCAACTGTGTTAATGGTGAAGCAATCTTAGAAAATCCTTCAACAAACCTTCGATAATATCCCGCCAATCCAAGAAAGCTACGAACCTCAGTGGGATTTGAGGGTTGTGGCCAATCATGGATTGCTTTAACTTTACCTGGATCCACTGAAATTCCTTCTCCCGATACCACGTGCCCCAAGAAAACAACTCGGTCTAACCAAAACTCGCACTTCTTGAACTTCGCATACAACTGCCTCTCCTTCAGAATCTCTAACACCTTTCTCAAGTGCAGTGCATGATCCTCCTTATTCTTAGAGTAAATTAGAATGTCATCGATAAACACAATCACAAATTTATCGAGAAATTCCCGAAATACTCTATTCATCAAATCCATAAATGCTGCAGGAGCATTTGTTAATCCAAACGGCATCACTAAGAACTCGTAGTGCCCGTACCTTGTACTGAATGCAGTCTTTGGAATATCCTCCTTCTTTATCTTTAACTGATGATACCCCGACCGCAAATCAATCTTCGAAAAGATAGCTGCACCCTGTAACTGATCAAACAGATCATCAATGCGAGGCAATGGATATTTATTCTTCACCGTAACTTTGTTAAGATCCCGATAATCGATGCACATCCTCAATGTGCCATCCTTCTTTCGAACAAACAGAACTGGTGCTCCCCAAGGAGAGAAACTAGGTTGGATGAATCCTTTATCTAGCAACTCTTGTAACTGTATCTTCAATTCCTTCAGTTCAGCTGGTGCCATTCTGTATGGCGCTTTAGATATAGGAGCAGTTCCTGGTTGTAACTCAATAACAAACTCTATTTCTCGCTCTGGTGGCAAACCTGGAAGATCATCTGGAAATACCTCCAGATATTCCCGAACTACTGGTACATTATCAAGAATTTGACATTGCTGCCCCTCAACATTCATTACACTCACCAGATACCCCTCACAACCACTTTCCAACAACCGCTGTGCTTTTGCTGCTGATATCATCGGAAATCGAAAGCTTTTCTTGATTCCAACAAAAGTGAACGGTTCTCCTTTCACTGGCTGAAAAGTGATACTCTTCTTCTGACAATCTATTGTAGCACCATATTTTGACAACCAATCCATGCCCAATATGATATCATAATCATTCATACTTAACACAATCAAATTAGCGATGAGTCTTCTTCCTTCAATAGGAATAACACAACCTCGAAGAAGTTGATTAGTTTGCTTTGACTCACCAGAAGATATCATCACCTCATAATTAGCTTCTATCAAGTTAGGTGTTCCACCCAACTTTTTCACATACTCAGTGGATACAAATGAATGCGTTGCTCCAGAATCAAATAGCACATATGTAGAAGTTCCAAAAATAGAGAACTTACCCGTGACAACTGAGGGATTCGCGTCTGCCTCCTCTCGCGTCAAAGTATACACCCTCGCTGGAGCTCTTCCTTGCTGTGCCTGCTTCCCTTTCTTAGGACAAGTAGTAGTCACATGTCCTTTCTCCCCGCATGTGTAACACGTTCTCAGAGGAATTTGACACTCTCCACCATGTGATCTAAGACAATTAGGGCATATAGGTAGTGGCGGCGCCGGTGGCACTTTACCCTGATCGAATTTAGGACGCTTGTTGGGTTCTCCTCGTCTCTGTCCTTGCTCCACTTGAACATTTGAATTCGGCCTCTGAAATGGCATCGGCCTCTTATCAACTCTCCCGGACTGCTGCATTGGTTTCTGCTGAAATTGACGTCTGATGGCTTGCGCTTGTCTGATCCTCATCTCCGCTTGCTCAGCAATTTGAGCCCTTTCTGCAACTTGTGAGTATGTTGCTCCATGCAGTCCCGCCATACTCACATCTCTATAAAGTTCAGGCCTTAAGCCTTCCACAAATCTCTCCACTTTCAGTGCCTCCGTACTCACCATATGTTCAGCAAACCTCGACAACTGCTCAAACTTACGAAGGTAATCTGTGACTGACATGCCACCTTGCCTCAACTGTATGAACTCGTTCATCTTCATGGCTCTCACTGGTGCCGTAAAGTACTTGTTTCTGAAAAGCTCCTTGAACCTTTCCCATATCATAGTCGTGACATCCTCGATACTTTTAATCGTATCCCACCAGTGGCCCGCACTTCCTCGTAGCATGAAAGAAGCACATAGCACTCTATCCCCATCTGGAATTCTACTGTATTGAAACATGTTTTCCACCGTGCGTAACCAATCCTCTGCATCTGTGGGGTCTGCTGCCTCCTCAAATATTGGAGGGCTCAACTTTCGAAACCTCTCACAAACCATTTCCACACGTTCTACTTGACGTCTATCTTGGTTTGCATTACCCTCTGGTTGTCCACCCATATCTCTCTGCTGAATCAGTTGCTGTATCTGTTGGGACTGACGCTCAACCAGTTCCATTAGTCGAGTAATGACCGCATCACGATTATTCCCTTCAGGAGGTGCTGCTTGCTCAACAGTCCTATCCCCTTCAGAACCTTCACCTGTAGCTCTTACCATTTTGTCTACTAATTACACTTCCTATATCACATAGCCAATATAATTTATAAGACACATAACAACACAGAATAAAAATAACACTTACTTGCAAAGCTGCGCTCCCAAAGAATGAGTTCATGTACATAGACAGTCTGCAGGACCCAAACCGTGCTCTGATACCACTCTGACAAGACCCTCCTTACATAACTTATAATTCAAATATTATTTAATATAAACATTATCATTATAAAAACCTGCATATAAATTTTTTTTTTTTCACATAATATGCTTATAACCAACACCACCACACCAGTTCAACATACGTGACTGGTTTTTGATACCACTTCAAACCACCCAAACATGTGATAATACTTATTATATTACACAACCAAAACATCAGCGGAAACAAAATAAACCCACGGCCTAGCCCAACAGGTCGTCATCTATGTACATCCGCTCAAAACCTTGAAGGAGCTCCACAGCTTGCACAGTCACATCACAAACTCAATCATCAACAGGCTCACCTACAATGCATAAACTAGTGAGATAAAAATCTCAGTAAGTAGAAATCATGCATGTCAGTGCATGAGAATGCATTTAGTTCTCTATCGCCTATGTTCTAATTTCTTCTAATTGATCTCTTTTATTTTGAAAACTGTTCACGTTGCGGGATCCCCACGACACACTTATGATATGCACCCCAAATGAGCTCAATGGGGACGATTTTTCCGAACCCCGAAAATAGTGCCGAGAACGATTTTTCCGAACTCTGGCAAAGTAGTGGGGACGATTTTTTCCGAACCCCTAATAAAATGTCGGGAACGATTTTTCCGAACCCTGACAGAGATGCATATATAGTGGCCGCACACACCATTAGTATCTTATTAATTTTGAGGAAAACACTTTTCATGTTTATGCATGGTATGCACCCAAAACAATTAAATGTGCATCATAAACCACTTACAATATCAATATCAACATTTAATCACAATAAAGCAACAACTTAGTTTCAATTCACACAAATCCACTTCTGAAATAACAACTTCACCTCAATCCCATAGATCCATTTATAAAATAACCACTTCACCATGGATCACACGGATCTCTTTTTGGAATAACAACTTAATCTTGGATCCCACAGATCCTTATAACCAATATCTTCTCAAACCATACAAATATATTTTCAACAATTTCCAATCACACAGATCTATATATAACGATATTATTTTCAATCACATAGATTCACAACTTGTATCACAAAATTACCGCAAATAATTCATATCGTAATTAAACTAATAATAAATAATCCATAATATAATTATCACATATTAATTACAAATAATTCACAAACAACATGTTTATGCATTGTAGTTGGACTTCTACTTACCTGGATTCCGACAGTAATATAAACCCCGTAAAGAACTGTAACTAATTCGCTCCGACACGCATGTTCCGGCGCGCTCCCTCTTCTTTTTCTCTTCTTCCTCTCTCTCCTCTCTCTCCCTTTCTTCTCTCTCTCTCCTCTCTCTCCCTTTCTTCTCTCTCTCTATTTTTTTTTTCTTCTTTTTTTTTTTTGTTTCGTTTGCTCTGAATTACTTCTAAACAGTGGTTTACATATATTTATAGAGGGGTGGTGGGGTGGAAGTCGTACACGACTATCCCACCGCCTCAACCTTTTTTTTTTTCTTTATTATTATCCATTCTTAATTTACGTGCAATACTTAATAGCTAAGATATAATACATTTACAAATTAATACACATACGTGTACATTTTTCTACCCACTATTATTCTTACGAGAACACGTGTGATACTTAATAATTAAGAAAAGTGTATTTATACTCATAAAATAATTTACTCATATATCCAAATTAATGCACGTAAATATTTATGCACTCATATATTCATATATTGTCACCATGTTTATCACGTATGTATCAAATAAAATGTAAAGATAATTAAAATGTAAAAACAATTATCACATAATTGCCACATAATTATCACATAATTATAAAATGCACATAACACAAATTAAATTATATTGACACATGAGTAGTGAGAAGTTCGGGTATCACAGTTTCGATGCATATTTTCATCATTTTGATGCATATTTTCTCCTTACGATCAACATTTCCTTCGTTTCGATGCATATTTTCATCATTTTGATGCTCGTTTTCTCGTTATGATCAACATTTCCTTCTTTTCGATGCATATTTCCATTATTTTTATGCTCGTTTTCTCGTTACGATCAACATTTCCTTCTTTTCGATGCATATTTCCATTATTTTGATGCTCATTTTCTCGATATGATCAACATTTTCTTCGTTTCGATGCATATTTCCATCATTTTGATGCATATTTTCTCGTTACGATCAACATTTCATTCGTTTCGATGCATATTTTCATCATTTTGATGCTCGTTTTCTCGTTATGATCTATATTTCCTTCTTTTCGATGCATATTTCCATTATTTTGATGCTCGTTTTCTCGTTACGATCAACATTTCCTTCTTTTCGATGCATATTTCCATTATTTTGATGCCATTTTCTCGATATGATCAATATTTTCTTCGTTTCGATGCATATTTCTTAATTTTGATGCTCATTTTCTCAATACGATCAATATTTTCTTCGTTTCGATACATATTTTCATCATTTTTATGCTCGTTTTCTCATTATGATTAACATTTTCTTTGTTTTGACGCATATTTCCTTCATTTTGATGCACATTTTCTCGTTACGATTAGTATTCCCTTCATTTAGGTGGTCGTTTTCTCGTTATGATCAACATTTCCTTCTTTTCGATGCATATTTCAATCATTTTGATGCTCATTTTCTCAATATGATCAATATTTTCTTCGTTTCGATGCATATTTCCATCATTTTGATGCATATTTTCTCGTTACGATCAACATTTCCTTCGTTTCGATGCATATTTTCATCATTTTGATGCTTGTTTTCTCGTTATGATCAACATTTCCTTCTTTTCTATGCATATTTCCATTATTTTGATGCTCGTTTTCTTGTTACGATCAACATTTCCTTCTTTTCGATGCATATTTCTATTATTTTGATTCTCATTTTCTCGATATGATCAACATTTTCTTCGTTTCGATGCATATTTTTATCATTTTGATGCATATTTTCTCATTACGATCAATATTCCTTCGTTTCGATGCATATTTTTCTCAATTTGATGCTCGTTTTCTCGTTATGATCAACATTTCCTTCTTTTCGATGCATATTTCAATTATTTTGATGCTCGTTTTCTCGTTATGATAAACATTTCCTTCTTTTCGATGCATATTTCCATTATTTTGATGCTCATTTTCTCGATATGATCAATATTTTCTTCGTTTCGATGCATATTTCTTCATTTTGATGATCATTTTCTCATTACGATCAACATTTCCTTCATTTCGATACATATTTTCATCATTTTTATGATCATTTTCTCATTATGATTAACATTTTCTTTGTTTCGATGCATATTTCCTTCATTTTGATGCACATTTTCTCGTTACGATCAATATTTCCTTCATTTATAAGCTCGTTTTCTCGTTATGATCAACATTTCCTTCTTTTCGATTCATATTTCAATTATTTTGATGCTCATTTTCTCAATATGATCAATATTTTTTTCGTTTCGATGCATATTTCCATCATTTTGATGCATATTTTCTCGTTACGATCAACTTTTCCTTCGTTTCGATGCATATTTACGTCATTTTGATGCTCGTTTTCTCGTTATGATCAACATTTCCTTCTTTTCGATGCATATTTCCATTATTTTGATGCTCGTTTTCTCGTTACGATCAACATTTCCTTCTTTTCGATGCATATTTCCATTATTTTTATTCTCATTTTCTCGAAATGATCAATATTTTCTTCGTTTCGATGCAATTTTCTTCATTTTGATGCTTATTTTATCGTTACGATCAACATTTCCTTATATTCGATACATATTTTCATCATTTTTATGCTCGTTTTCTTATTATGATTAACATTTTCTTTGTTTCGATGCATATTTCCTTCATTTTGATGCACATTTTCTCGTTACGATCAATATTTCCTTCATTTATATGCTCGTTTTCTCGTTGTGATCAACATTTCCTTCTTTTCGATTCATATTTCAATCATTTTGATGCTCATTTTCTCAATATGATCAATATTTTTTTTGTTTCGATACATATTTCCATCATTTTGATGCATATTTTTTCGTTACGATCAACATTTCCTTCGTTTCGATGCATATTTTCATCATTTTGATGCTCGTTTTCTCGTTATGATCAACATTTCCTTCTTTTCGGTGCATATTTCCATTGTTTTGATGCTCGTTTTCTCGTTACGATCAACATTTCCTTCTTTTCGATGCATATTTCCATTATTTTGATGCTCATTTTCTCGATACGATCAACATTTCCTTCGTTTCGATCGATATTTTCATCATTTTGATGCTTGTTTTCTCGTTATGATCAACATTTCCTTCTTTTCGATGCATATTTCCATTATTTTGACACTCGTTTTCTCGTTACGATCAACATTTCCTTCTTTTCGATGCATATTTCCATTATTTTGATGCTCATTTTCTCGATATGATCAATATTTTCTTCGTTGCGATGCATATTTCTTCATTTTGATGCTCATTTTCTCGTTACGATCAACATTTCCTTCGTTTCGATACATATTTTCATCATTTTTATGCTTGTTTTCTCATTATGATTAACATTTTTTTTGTTTCGATGCATATTTCCTTCATTTTAATGCACATTTTCTCGTTACGGTCAATACTTCTTTCATTTAGATGGTCGTTTTCTCGTTATGATCAACGTTTCCTTCTTTTCGATGCATATTTCAATCATTTTGATGCTCATTTTCTCAATATGATCAATATTTTCTTCGTTTCGATGCATATTTCCATCATTTTGATGCATATTTTCTCGTTACGATCAACATTTCCTTCGTTTCGATGCATATTTTCATCATTTTGATGCTCGTTTTCTCGTTATGATCAACATTTCCTTCTTTTCGATGCATATTTCCATTATTTTGATGCTCGTTTTCTCGTTACGATCAACATTTCCTTCTTTTCGATGCATATTTCCATTATTTTGATGCTCATTTTCTCGAAATGATCAATATTTTCTTCGTTTCGATGCATATTTCTTCATTTTGATGCTCATTTTATCGTTACGATCAACATTTCCTTAAATTCGATACATCTTTTCATCATTTTTATGCTCGTTTTCTCATTATGATTAACATTTTCTTTGTTTCGATACATATTTCCTTCATTTTGATGAATATTTCAATCATTTAGATGCTCATTTTCTCGATATGATCAGCATTTTCTTCGTTTCGATGCATATTTCCATCATTTTAATGCATATTTTCTCGTTGCGATCATCATTTCCTTCGTTTTGATGCATATTTTCATCATTTTGATGCTCGTTTTCTCATTATGATCAACATTTTCTTCTTTTCGATGCATATTTCCTTCATTTTGATGCTCATTTTCTCATGACGATCAACATTTACCTAGTTTCGATGCATATTTCCATCATTTTGATGCTCATTTTCTCGATATGATCAACATTTTCTTTGTTTCGATGCATATTTCTTCGTTTTGATGCTTATTTTCTCGTTACAATTAACATTTCCTTCGTTTCGATGCATATTTCTTTGTTTTGATGCTCATTTTCTCGTTACAATCAACACTTTCTTCGCTTCGATGCATATTTTCATCATTTAGATGCTCGTTTTCTCGTTACGATCAATATTTCCTTCTTTTCCATGCATATTTTCATCATTTTGACGCTCGTTTTCTCGTTATGATCAATATTTCCTTCTTTTCGGTGCATATTTTCATCATTTTGATGCTCGTTTTCTCGTTATGATCAACATTTCCTTCTTTTCGGTGCATATTTCCATTATTTTGATGCTCGTTTTCTCGTTACGATCAACATTTCCTTCTTTTCGATGCATATTTCCATTATTTTGATGCTCATTTTCTCGATACGATCAACATTTCCTTCGTTTCGATCGATATTTTCATCATTTTGATGCTTGTTTTCTCGTTATGATCAACATTTCCTTCTTTTCGATGCATATTTCCATTATTTTGACGCTCGTTTTCTCGTTACGATCAACATTTCCTTCTTTTCGATGCATATTTCCATTATTTTGATGCTCATTTTCTCGATATGATCAATATTTTCTTCGTTGCGATGCATATTTCTTCATTTTGATGCTCATTTTCTCGTTACGATCAACATTTCCTTCGTTTCGATACATATTTTCATCATTTTTATGCTCGTTCTCTCATTATGATTAACATTTTTTTGTTTCGATGCATATTTCCTTCATTTTAATGCACATTTTCTCGTTACGGTCAATACTTCCTTCATTTAGATGGTCGTTTTCTCGTTATGATCAACATTTCCTTCTTTTCGATGCATATTTCAATCATTTTGATGCTCATTTTCTCAATATGATCAATATTTTCTTCGTTTCGATGCATATTTCCATCATTTTGATGCATATTTTCTCGTTACGATCAACATTTCCTTCGTTTCGATGCATATTTTCATCATTTTGATGCTCGTTTTCTCGTTATGATCAACATTTCCTTCTTTTCGATGCATATTTCCATTATTTTGATGCTCGTTTTCTCGTTACGATCAACATTTCCTTCTTTTCGATGCATATTTCCATTATTTTGATGCTCATTTTCTCGAAATGATCAATATTTTCTTCGTTTCGATGCATATTTCTTCATTTTGATGCTCATTTTATCGTTACGATCAACATTTCCTTAAATTCGATACATATTTTCATCATTTTTATGCTCGTTTTCTCATTATGATTAACATTTTCTTTGTTTCGATACATATTTCCTTCATTTTGATGAATATTTCAATCATTTAGATGCTCATTTTTCTAGATATGATCAACATTTTCTTTGTTTCGATGCATATTTCCATCATTTTAATGCATATTTTCTCGTTACGATATGATTTCCTTCGTTTTGATGCATATTTTCATCATTTTGATGCTCGTTTTCTCGTTATGATCAACATTTCCTTCTTTTCGATGCATATTTCCTTCATTTTGATGCTCATTTTCTCATGACGATCAACATTTCCCTAGTTTCGATGCATATTTCCATCATTTTGATGCTCATTTTCTCGATATGATCAACATTTTCTTTGTTTCGATGCATATTTCTTCGTTTTGATGCTCATTTTCTCGTTACAATTAACATTTCCTTCGTTTCGATGCATATTTCTTTGTTTTGATGCTCATTTTCTCGTTACAATCAACACTTTCTTCGCTTCGATGCATATTTTCATCATTTAGATGCTCGTTTTCTCCTTACGATCAACATTTCCCATTGTTTCAATGCATATTTTCATCATTTTGACGCTCGTTTTCTCGTTATGATCAATATTTCCTTCTTTTCCACGCATATTTCCATTATTTTGATGCTCGTTTTCTCGTTACGATCAACATTTCTTTCTTTTCGATGCAATTTCCATTATTTTGATGCTCATTTTTTCGATTTTATCAACATTTTCTTCGTTTCGATGCATATTTCCATCATTTTGATGCATATTTTCTCATTACGATCAACATTTCCTTCGTTTCGATCGATATTTTCATCATTTTGATGCTTGTTTTCTCGTTATGATCAACATTTCCTTCTTTTCGATGCATATTTCCATTATTTTGACGCTCGTTTTCTCGTTACGATCAACATTTCCTTCTTTTCGATGCATATTTCCATTATTTTGATGCTCATTTTCTCGATATGATCAATATTTTCTTCGTTGCGATGCATATTTCTTCATTTTGATGCTCATTTTCTCGTTACGATCAACATTTCCTTCGTTTCGATACATATTTTCATCATTTTTATGCTCGTTTTCTCATTATGATTAATATTTTTTTGTTTAGATGCATATTTCCTTCATTTTAATGCACATTTTCTCGTTACGGTCAATACTTCCTTCATTTAGATGGTCGTTTTCTCGTTATGATCAACATTTCCTTCTTTTCGATGCATATTTCAATCATTTTGATGCTCATTTTCTCAATATGATCAATATTTTCTTCGTTTCGATGCATATTTCCATCATTTTGATGCATATTTTCTCGTTACGATCAACATTTCATTCGTTTCGATGCATATTTTCATCATTTTGATGCTCGTTTTCTCGTTATGATCAACATTTCCTTCTTTTCGATGCATATTTACATTATTTTGATGCTCGTTTTCTCGTTACGATCAACATTTCCTTCTTTTCGATGCATATTTCCATTATTTTGATCCTCATTTTCTCGAAATGATCAATATTTTCTTCGTTTCGATGCATATTTCTTCATTTTGATGCTCATTTTATCGTTACGATCAACATTTCCCTAAATTTGATACATCTTTTCATCATTTTTATGCTCGTTTTCTCATTATGATTAACATTTTCTTTGTTTCGATACATATTTCCTTCATTTTGATGAATATTTCAATCATTTAGATGCTCATTTTCTCGATATGATCAACATTTTCTTCGTTTCGATGCTCGTTTTCTCGTTATGATCAACATTTCCTTCTTTTCGATGCATATTTCCATTATTTTGATGCTCGTTTTCTTGTTACGATCAACATTTCCTTCTTTTCGATGCATATTTCCATTATTTTGATGCTCATTTTCTCGATATGATCAACATTTTCTTCGTTTCGATGCATATTTCCATCATTTTGATGCATATTTTCTCGTTACGATCAACATTTCCTTCGTTTCGATGAATATTTTCATCATTTTGATGTTCGTTTTCTCGTTATGATCAACATTTCTTTCTTTTCGATGCATATTTTCATTATTTTGATGCTCGTTTTCTCGTTACGATCAACATTTCCTTCTTTTCGATGCATATTTCCATTATTTTGATGCTCATTTTCTCGATATGATCAATATTTTCTTCGTTTCGATGCATATTTCTTAATTTTGATGCTCATTTTCTCAATACGATCAATATTTTCTTCGTTTCGATACATATTTTCATCATTTTTATGCTAGTTTTCTCATTATGATTATCATTTTCTTTGTTTTGATTTATATTTCCTTCATTTTGATGCACATTTTCTAGTTACGATCAATACTTCCTTCATTTAGATGGTCATTTTCTCGTTATGATCAACATTTCCTTATTTTCGATGCATATTTCCATTATTTTGATGCTCGTTTTCTTGTTACGATCAACATTTCCTTCTTTTCGATGCATATTTCTATTATTTTGATGCTCATTTTCTCGATACGATCAACATTTTCTTCGTTTCGATGCATATTTCTATCATTTTGATGCATATTTTCTCGTTACGATCAATATTCCTTCGTTTCGATGCATATTTTTCTCAATTTGATGCTCGTTTTCTCGTTATGATCAACATTTTCTTCTTTTCAATGCATATTTCCATTATTTTGATGCTCGTTTTCTCGTTATGATAAACATTTCCTTCTTTTCGATGCATATTTCCATTATTTTGATGCTCATTTTCTCGAAATGATCAATATTTTTTTATTTCGATACATAATTCCATCATTTTTAAGATCGTTTTCTCATTATGATTAACATTTTCTTTGTTTCGATTCATATTTCCTTCATTTTAATGCACATTTTCTCGTTACGATCAATATTTCCTTCATTTATATGCTCGTTTTCTCGTTATGATCAACATTTCCTTCTTTTCGATTCATATTTCAATCATTTTGATGCTCATTTTCTCAATATGATCAATATTTTTTTCGTTTCGATGCATATTTCCATCATTTTGATGCATATTTTCTCGTTACGATCAACTTTTCCTTCGTTTCGATGCATATTTACATCATTTTGATGCTCGTTTTCTCGTTATGATCAACATTTCCTTCTTTTCGATGCATATTTCCATTATTTTGATGCTCGTTTTCTCGTTACGATAAACATTTCCTTCTTTTCGATGCATATTTCCATTATTTTGATGCTCATTTTCTCGAAATGATTAATATTTTCTTCGTTTCGATGCATATTTCTTCAATTTGATGCTCATTTTATCGTTACGATCAACATTTCCTTATATTCGATAGATATTTTCATCATTTTTATGCTCGTTTTCTCATTATGATTAACATTTTCTTTGTTTCGATGCATATTTCCTTCATTTTGATGAACATTTTCTCGTTACGATCAATATTTCCTTCATTTATATGCTCGTTTTCTCGTTGTGATCAACATTTCCTTCTTTTCGATTCATATTTCAATCATTTTGATGATCATTTTCTCAATATGATCAATATTTTTTTATTTCGATACATAATTCCATCATTTTGATGCATATTTTTTCGTTACGATCAACATTTCCTTCGTTTCGATTCATATTTTCATCATTTTGATGCTCGTTTTCTCGTTATGATCAACATTTCCTTCTTTTCGATGCATATTTCCATTATTTTGATGCTCGTTTTCTCGTTACGATCAACATTTCCTTCTTTTCGATGCATATTTCCATTATTTTGATGCTCATTTTCTCGATATGATCAACATTTTCTTCGTTTTGATGCATATTTCCATCATTTTGATGCATATTTTCTCGTTACGATCAACATTTCCTTCGTTTCGATGCATATTTTCATCATTTTGATGCTCGTTTTCTCGTTATGATCAACATTTCCTTCTTTTCGATGCATATTTCCATTATTTTGATGCTCGTTTTCTCGATATGATTTATATTTTCTTCGTTTCGATGCATATTTCTTCATTTTGATGCTCATTTTCTCGTTACGATCACCATTTCCTTGGTTTCGATACATATTATCATCATTTTTATGCTCGTTTTCTCATTTTGATTAACATTTTCTTTGTTTCGATGCATATTTCCTTCATTTTGATGCGTATTTTCTCGTTACGATCAATATTTCCTTCGTTTAGATGCTCGTTTTCTAGTTACGATCAACATTTCCTTCTTTTCGATGCATATTTCCATTATTTTGATGCTCATTTTCTCGATATGATCAACATTTTCTTCGTTTCGATGCATATTTCCATCATTTTGATGCATATTTTCTCGTTACGATCAACATTTCCTTCGTTTCGAAGCATATTTTCATCATTTTGATGCTCGTTTTCTCATTATGATTAACATTTCCTTCTTTTCGATGCATATTTCCATTATTTTGATGCTCGTTTTCTCGTTACGATCAACATTTCCTTCTTTTCGATGCATATTTCCATTATTTTGATGCTCATTTTCTCGAAATGATCAATATTTTCTTCGTTTCGATGCATATTTCTTCATTTTGATGCTCATTTTATCGTTACGATCAACATTTCCTTAAATTCGATACATATTTTCATCATTTTTATGCTCGTTTTCTCATTATGATTAACATTTTCTTTGTTTCGATACATATTTCCTTCATTTTGATGAATATTTCAATCATTTAGATGCTCATTTTCTCGATATGATCAACATTTTCTTCGTTTCGATGCATATTTCCATCATTTTAATGCATATTTTCTCGTTACGATCAACATTTCCTTCGTTTTGATGCATATTTTCATCATTTTGATGCTCATTTTCTCGTTATGATCAACATTTCCTTCTTTTCGATGCATATTTCCTTCATTTTGATGCTCGTTTTCTCGTTACGATCAACATTTCCTTCTTTTCGATGCATATTTCCATTATTTTGATGCTCATTTTCTCGATATGATCAACATTTTCTTCGTTTTGATGCATATTTCCATCATTTTGATGCATATTTTCTCGTTACGATCAACATTTCCTTCGTTTCGATGCATATTTTCATCATTTTGATGCTCGTTTTCTCGTTATGATCAACATTTCCTTCTTTTCGATGCATATTTCCATTATTTTGATGCTCGTTTTCTCGATATGATCAATATTTTCTTCGTTTCGATGCATATTTCTTTATTTTGATGCTCATTTTCTCGTTACGATCACCATTTCCTTGGTTTCGATACATATTATCATCATTTTTATGCTCGTTTTCTCATTATGATTAACATTTTCTTTGTTTCGATGCATATTTCCTTCATTTTGATGCGTATTTTCTCGTTACGATCAATATTTCCTTCGTTTAGATGCTCGTTTTCTAGTTACGATCAACATTTCCTTCTTTTCGATGCATATTTCCATTATTTTGATGTTCATTTTCTCGATATGATCAACATTTTCTTCGTTTCGATGCATATTTCCATCATTTTGATGCATATTTTCTCGTTACGATCAACATTTCCTTCGTTTCGATGCATATTTTCATCATTTTGATGCTCGTTTTCTCATTATGATCAACATTTCCTTCTTTTCGATGCATATTTCCATTATTTTGATGCTCGTTTTCTCGTTACGATCAACATTTCCTTCTTTTCGATGCATATTTCCATTATTTTGATGCTCATTTTCTCGAAATGATCAATATTTTCTTCGTTTCGATGCATATTTCTTCATTTTGATGCTCATTTTATCGTTACGATCAACATTTCCTTAAATTCGATACATATTTTCATCATTTTTATGCTCGTTTTCTCATTATGATTAACATTTTCTTTGTTTCGATACATATTTCCTTCATTTTGATGAATATTTCAATCATTTAGATGCTCATTTTCTCGATATGATCAACATTTTCTTCGTTTCGATGCATATTTCCATCATTTTAATGCATATTTTCTCGTTACGATCAACATTATCTTCGTTTTGATGCATATTTTCATCATTTTGATGCTCATTTTCTCGTTATGATCAACATTTCCTTCTTTTCGATGCGTATTTCTATTATTTTGATGCTCGTTTTCTCGTTACGATCAACATTTCCTTCTTTTCGATGCATATTTCCATTATTTTGATGCTCGTTTTCTCGTTACGATCAACATTTCCTTCTTTTCGATGCATATTTCCATTATTTTGATGCTCATTTTCTCGATATGATCAACATTTTCTTCGTTTTGATGCATATTTCCATCATTTTGATGCATATTTTCTCGTTACGATCAACATTTCCTTCGTTTCGATGCATATTTTCATCATTTTGATGCTCGTTTTCTCGTTATGATCAACATTTCCTTCTTTTCGATGCATATTTCCATTATTTTGATGCTCGTTTTCTCGATATGATCAATATTTTCTTCGTTTCGATGCATATTTCTTCATTTTGATGCTCATTTTCTCGTTACGATCACCATTTCCTTGGTTTCGATACATATTATCATCATTTTTATGCTCGTTTTCTCATTATGATTAACATTTTCTTTGTTTCGATGCATATTTCCTTCATTTTGATGCGTATTTCTCGTTACGATCAATATTTCCTTCGTTTAGATGCTCGTTTTCTAGTTACGATCAACATTTCCTTCTTTTCGATGCATATTTCCATTATTTTGATGCTCATTTTCTCGATATGATCAACATTTTCTTCGTTTCGATGCATATTTCCATCATTTTGATGCATATTTTCTCGTTACGATCAACATTTCCTTCGTTTCGATGCTTATTTTCATCATTTTGATGCTCGTTTTCTCATTATGATCAACATTTCCTTCTTTTCGATGCATATTTCCATTATTTTGATGCTCGTTTTCTCGTTACGATCAACATTTCCTTCTTTTCGATGCATATTTACATTATTTTGATGCTCATTTTCTCGAAATGATCAATATTTTCTTCGTTTCGATGCATATTTCTTCATTTTGATGCTCATTTTATTGTTACGATCAACATTTCCTTAAATTCGATACATATTTTCATCATTTTTATGCTCGTTTTCTCATTATGATTAACATTTTCTTTGTTTCGATACATATTTCCTTCATTTTGATGAATATTTCAATCATTTAGATGCTCATTTTCTCGATATGATCAACATTTTCTTCGTTTCGATGCATATTTCCATCATTTTAATGCATATTTTCTCGTTACGATCAACATTTCCTTCGTTTTGATGCATATTTTCATCATTTTGATGCTTATTTTCTCGTTATGATCAACATTTCCTTCTTTTCGATGCATATTTTCTTCATTTTGATGCTCATTTTCTCATGACGATCAACATTTCCCTAGTTTTGATGCATATTTCCATCATTTTGATGCTCATTTTCTCGATATGATCAACATTTTCTTTGTTTCGATGCATATTTCTTCGTTTTGATGCTCATTTTCTCGTTACAATTAACATTTCCTTCGTTTCGATGCATATTTCTTCGTTTTGATGCTCATTTTCTCGTTACAATCAACACTTTCTTCGCTTCGATGCATATTTTCATCATTTAGATGCTCGTTTTCTCGTTACGATCAACATTTCCCATTGTTTCAATGCATATTTTCATCATTTTGACGCTCGTTTTCTCGTTATGATCAATATTTCCTTCTTTTCCACACATATTTCCATTATTTTGATGCTCGTTTTCTCGTTACGATCAACATTTCTTTCTTTTCGATGCATATTTCCATTATTTTGATGCTCATTTTCTCGATTTGATCAACATTTTCTTCGTTTCGATGCATATTTCCATCATTTTGATGCATATTTTCTCGTTACGATCAATATTTCCTTCGTTTCGATCCACATTTTCATCATTTTGATGCTCGTTTTCTCGTTATGATCAACATTTCCTTCTTTTCGATGCATAATTCCATTATTTTGATGCTCGTTTTCTCGTTACGATCAACATTTCCATCTTTTCGATGCATATTTCCATTATTTTGATGCTCATTTTCTCGATATGATCAATATTTTCTTCGTTGCGATGCATATTTCTTCATTTTGATGCTCATTTTCTCGTTACGATCAACATTTCCTTCGTTTCGATACATATTTTCATCATTTTTATGCTCGTTTTCTCATTATGATTAACATTTTCTTTGTTTCGATGCATATTTCCTTCATTTTGATGCACATTTTCTCGTTACGGTCAATACTTCCTTCATTTAGATGGTCGTTTTCTTGTTATGATCAACATTTCCTTCTTTTCGATGCATATTTCAATCATTTTGATGCTCATTTTCTCAATATGATCAATATTTTCTTCGTTTCGATGCATATTCCCATCATTTTGATGCATATTTTCTCGTTACGATCAACATTTCCTTCGTTTCGATGCATATTTACATCATTTTGATGCTCATTTTCTCGTTATGATCAAAATTTCCTTCTTTTCGATGCATATTTCCATTATTTTGATGCTTGTTTTCTTTTTACGATCATCATTTCCTTCTTTTCGATGAATATTTACATTATTTTGATGTTCATTTTCTCGATACGATCAACATTTTCTTCGTTTCGATGCATATTTCCATCATTTTGATGCATATTTTCTCGTTACGATCAACATTCCTTCGTTTCGATGCATATTTTCATCAATTTGAGGCTCGTTTTCTCGTTATGATCAACATTACCTTCTTTTCGATGCATATTTCTATTATTTTGATGCTCATTTTCTCGATACGATCAACATTTTCTTCGTTTCGATGCATATTTCTATCATTTTGATGCATATTTTCTCGTTACGATCAATATTCCTTCGTTTCGATGCATATTTTTCTCAATTTGATGCTCGTTTTCTCGTTATGATCAACATTTTCTTCTTTTCGATGCATATTTCCATTATTTTGATGCTCGTTTTCTCATTATGATAAACATTTCCTTCTTTTCGATGCATATTTCCATTATTTTGATGCTTATTTTCTCGATATGATCAATATTTTCTTCGTTTCGTTGCATATTTCTTCATTTTGATGATCATTTTCTCATTACGATCAACATTTCCTTCGTTTCGATACATATTTTCATCATTTTTATGATCGTTTTCTCATTATGATTAACATTTTCTTTGTTTCGATGCATATTTCCCTCATTTTAATGCACATTTTCTCGTTACGATCAATATTTCCTTCATTTATATGCTCGTTTTCTCGTTATGATCAACATTTCCTTCTTTTCGATTCATATTTCAATCATTTTGATGCTCATTTTCTCAATATGATCAATATTTTTTTCGTTTCGATGCATATTTCCATCATTTTGATGCATATTTTCTCGTTACGATCAACTTTTCCTTCGTTTCGATGCATATTTACATCATTTTGATGCTCGTTTTCTCGTTGTGATCAACATTTCCTTCTTTTCGATGCATATTTCCATTATTTTGATGCTCGTTTTCTCGTTACGATAAACATTTCCTTCTTTTCGATGCATATTTCCATTATTTTGATGCTCATTTTCTCGAAATAATCAATATTTTCTTCGTTTCGATGCATATTTCTTCATTTTGATGCTCATTTTATCGTTACGATCAACATTTCCTTATATTCGATACATATTTTCATCATTTTTATGCTGTTTTCTCATTATGATTAACATTTTCTTTGTTTCGATGCATATTTCCTTCATTTTGATGCACATTTTCTCGTTACGATCAATATTTCCTTCATTTATATGCTCGTTTTCTCGTTGTGATCAACATTTCCTTCTTTTCGATTCATATTTCAATCATTTTGATGCTCATTTTCTTAATATGATCAATATTTTTTTGTTTCGATGCATATTTCCATCATTTTGAAGCATATTTTTTCGTTACGATCAACATTTCCTTCGTTTCGATGCATATTTTCATCATTTTGATGCTCGTTTTCTCGTTATGATCAACATTTCCTTCTTTTCGATGCATATTTCCATTATTTTGATGCTCGTTTTCTCGATATGATCAATATTTTCTTCGTTTCGATGCATATTTCTTCATTTTGATGCTCATTTTCTCGTTACGATCACCATTTCCTTGGTTTCGATACATATTATCATCATTTTTATGCTCGTTTTCTCATTATGATTAACATTTTCTTTGTTTCGATGCATATTTCCTTCATTTTGATGCGTATTTCTCGTTACGATCAATATTTCCTTCGTTTAGATGCTCGTTTTCTAGTTACGATCAACATTTCCTTCTTTTCGATGCATATTTCCATTATTTTGATGCTCATTTTCTCGATATGATCAACATTTTCTTCGTTTCGATGGATATTTCCATCATTTTGATGCATATTTTCTCGTTACGATCAACATTTCCTTCGTTTCGATGCTTATTTTCATCATTTTGATGCTCGTTTTCTCATTATGATCAACATTTCCTTCTTTTCGATGCATATTTCCATTATTTTGATGCTCGTTTTCTCGTTACGATCAACATTTCCTTCTTTTCGATGCATATTTCCATTATTTTGATGCTCATTTTCTCGAAATGATCAATATAATTTCTTCGTTTCGATGCATATTTCTTCATTTTGATGCTCATTTTATTGTTACGATCAACATTTCCTTAAATTCGATACATATTTTCATCATTTTTATGCTCGTTTTCTCATTATGATTAACATTTTCTTTGTTTCGATACATATTTCCTTCATTTTGATGAATATTTCAATCATTTAGATGCTCATTTTCTCGATATGATCAACATTTTCTTCGTTTCGATGCATATTTCCATCATTTTAATGCATATTTTCTCGTTACGATCAACATTTCCTTCGTTTTGATGCATATTTTCATCATTTTGATGCTTATTTTCTCGTTATGATCAACATTTCCTTCTTTTCGATGCATATTTTCTTCATTTTGATGCTCATTTTCTCATGACGATCAACATTTCCCTAGTTTTGATGCATATTTCCATCATTTTGATGCTCATTTTCTCGATATGATCAACATTTTCTTTGTTTCGATGCATATTTCTTCGTTTTGATGCTCATTTTCTCGTTACAATTAACATTTCCTTCGTTTCGATGCATATTTCTTCGTTTTGATGCTCATTTTCTCGTTACAATCAACACTTTCTTCGCTTCGATGCATATTTTCATCATTTAGATGCTCGTTTTCTCGTTACGATCAACATTTCCCATTGTTTCAATGCATATTTTCATCATTTTGACGCTCGTTTTCTCGTTATGATCAATATTTCCTTCTTTTCCACACATATTTCCATTATTTTGATGCTCGTTTTCTCGTTACGATCAACATTTCTTTCTTTTCGATGCATATTTCCATTATTTTGATGCTCATTTTCTCGATTTGATCAACATTTTCTTCGTTTCGATGCATATTTCCATCATTTTGATGCATATTTTCTCGTTACGATCAATATTTCCTTCGTTTCGATCCACATTTTCATCATTTTGATGCTCGTTTTCTCGTTATGATCAACATTTCCTTCTTTTCGATGCATAATTCCATTATTTTGATGCTCGTTTTCTCGTTACGATCAACATTTCCATCTTTTCGATGCATATTTCCATTATTTTGATGCTCATTTTCTCGATATGATCAATATTTTCTTCGTTGCGATGCATATTTCTTCATTTTGATGCTCATTTTCTCGTTACGATCAACATTTCCTTCGTTTCGATACATATTTTCATCATTTTTATGCTCGTTTTCTCATTATGATTAACATTTTCTTTGTTTCGATGCATATTTCCTTCATTTTGATGCACATTTTCTCGTTACGGTCAATACTTCCTTCATTTAGATGGTCGTTTTCTTGTTATGATCAACATTTCCTTCTTTTCGATGCATATTTCAATCATTTTGATGCTCATTTTCTCAATATGATCAATATTTTCTTCGTTTCGATGCATATTCCCATCATTTTGATGCATATTTTCTCGTTACGATCAACATTTCCTTCGTTTCGATGCATATTTACATCATTTTGATGCTCATTTTCTCGTTATGATCAAAATTTCCTTCTTTTCGATGCATATTTCCATTATTTTGATGCTTGTTTTCTTTTTACGATCATCATTTCCTTCTTTTCGATGAATATTTACATTATTTTGATGTTCATTTTCTCGATACGATCAACATTTTCTTCGTTTCGATGCATATTTCCATCATTTTGATGCATATTTTCTCGTTACGATCAACATTCCTTCGTTTCGATGCATATTTTCATCAATTTGAGGCTCGTTTTCTCGTTATGATCAACATTACCTTCTTTTCGATGCATATTTCTATTATTTTGATGCTCATTTTCTCGATACGATCAACATTTTCTTCGTTTCGATGCATATTTCTATCATTTTGATGCATATTTTCTCGTTACGATCAATATTCCTTCGTTTCGATGCATATTTTTCTCAATTTGATGCTCGTTTTCTCGTTATGATCAACATTTTCTTCTTTTCGATGCATATTTCCATTATTTTGATGCTCGTTTTCTCATTATGATAAACATTTCCTTCTTTTCGATGCATATTTCCATTATTTTGATGCTTATTTTCTCGATATGATCAATATTTTCTTCGTTTCGTTGCATATTTCTTCATTTTGATGATCATTTTCTCATTACGATCAACATTTCCTTCGTTTCGATACATATTTTCATCATTTTTATGATCGTTTTCTCATTATGATTAACATTTTCTTTGTTTCGATGCATATTTCCTTCATTTTAATGCACATTTTCTCGTTACGATCAATATTTCCTTCATTTATATGCTCGTTTTCTCGTTATGATCAACATTTCCTTCTTTTCGATTCATATTTCAATCATTTTGATGCTCATTTTCTCAATATGATCAATATTTTTTTCGTTTCGATGCATATTTCCATCATTTTGATGCATATTTTCTCGTTACGATCAACTTTTCCTTCGTTTCGATGCATATTTACATCATTTTGATGCTCGTTTTCTCGTTGTGATCAACATTTCCTTCTTTTCGATGCATATTTCCATTATTTTGATGCTCGTTTTCTCGTTACGATAAACATTTCCTTCTTTTCGATGCATATTTCCATTATTTTGATGCTCATTTTCTCGAAATAATCAATATTTTCTTCGTTTCGATGCATATTTCTTCATTTTGATGCTCATTTTATCGTTACGATCAACATTTCCTTATATTCGATACATATTTTCATCATTTTTATGCTGTTTTCTCATTATGATTAACATTTTCTTTGTTTCGATGCATATTTCCTTCATTTTGATGCACATTTTCTCGTTACGATCAATATTTCCTTCATTTATATGCTCGTTTTCTCGTTGTGATCAACATTTCCTTCTTTTCGATTCATATTTCAATCATTTTGATGCTCATTTTCTTAATATGATCAATATTTTTTTGTTTCGATGCATATTTCCATCATTTTGAAGCATATTTTTTCGTTACGATCAACATTTCCTTCGTTTCGATGCATATTTTCATCATTTTGATGCTCGTTTTCTCGTTATGATCAACATTTCCTTCTTTTCGGTGCATATTTCCATTATTTTGATGCTCGTTTTCTCGTTACGATCAACATTTCCTTCTTTTCGATGCATATTTCCATTATTTTGATGCTCATTTTCTCGATATGATCAACATTATCTTCGTTTTGATGCATATTTCCATCATTTTGATGCATATTTTCTCGTTACGATCAACATTTCCTTGGTTTCGATGCATATTTTCATCATTTTGATGCTCGTTTTCTCGTTATGATCAACATTTCCTTCTTTTCGATGCATATTTCCGTTATTTTGGTGCTCTTTCCTCTATATGATCAATATTTTTTTCGTTTCGATGCATATTTCTTTATTTTGATGCTCATTTTCTCGTTACGATCAACATTTCCTTGGTTTCGATACATATTATCATCATTTTTACGCTCGTTTTCTCATTATGATTAACATTTTCTTTGTTTCGATGCATATTTCCTTCATTTTGATGCGTATTTTCTCGTTATGATCAATATTTCCTTTGTTTAGACGCTCGTTTTCTAGTTACGATCAACATTTCCTTCTTTTCGATGCATATTTCCATTATTTTGATGCTCATTTTCTCGATATGATCAACATTTCCTTCTTTTCGATGCATATTTCCATTATTTTGATGCTAGTTTTCTCGTTACGATCAACATTTCCTTCTTTTCGATGCATATTTCAATCATTTTGATGCTCATTTTCTCAATATGATCAATATTTTCTTCGTTTCGATGCATATTTCCATCATTTTGATGCATATTTTCTCGTTACGATCAACATTTCCTTCGTTTCGATGATCAACATTTCCTTCTTTTCGATGCATATTTCCATTATTTTGATGCTCGTTTTCTTGTTACGATCATCATTTCCTTCTTTTCGATGCATATTTACATTATTTTGATGCTCATTTTCTCGATACGATAAACATTTTCTTCGTTTCGATGCATATTTACATCATTTTGATGCATATTTTCTCGTTACGATCAACATTCCTTCGTTTCGATGCATATTTTCATCAATTTGAGACTCGTTTTCTCATTATGATCAACATTTTCTTCTTTTCGATGCATATTTCCATTATTTTGATGCTCGTTTTCTCGTTATGATCAACATTTCCTTCTTTTCGATGCATATTTCCATTATTTTGATGCTCATTTTCTCGATATGATCAATATTTTCTTCGTTTCGATGCATATTTCTTCATTTTGATGCTCTTTTTCTCATTACGATCAACATTTCCTTCGTTTCGATACATATGTTCATCATTTTTATGATCGTTTTCTCATTATGATTAACATTTTCTTTGTTTCGATGCATATTTCCTTCATTTTGATGCACATTTTCTCGTTACGATCAATATTTCTTTCATTTAGATGCTCGTTTTCTCATTATGATTAACATTTCCTTCTTTTCGTTGCATATTTCAATCATTTTGATGCTCATTTTCTCAATATGATCAATATTTTCTTCGTTTCGATGCATATTTTCATCATTTTGATGCATATTTTCTCGTTACGATCAACATTTCCTTCGTTTCGATGCATATTTTCATCATTTTGATGCTCGTTTTCTCGTTATGATCAACATTTCCTTCTTTTCGATGCATATTTCCATTATTTTTATGCTCGTTTTCTCGTTACGATCAACATTTCCTTCTTTTCGATGCATATTTCCATTATTTTGATGCTCATTTTCTCGATATGATCAACATTTTCTTCGTTTCGATGCATATTTCCATCATTTTGATGCATATTTTCTCGTTACGATCAACATTTCATTCGTTTCGATGCATATTTTCATCATTTTGATGCTCGTTTTCTCGTTATGATCTATATTTCCTTCTTTTCGATGCATATTTCCATTATTTTGATGCTCGTTTTCTCGTTACGATCAACATTTCCTTCTTTTCGATGCATATTTCCATTATTTTGATGCCATTTTCTCGATATGATCAATATTTTCTTCGTTTCGATGCATATTTCTTAATTTTGATGCTCATTTTCTCAATACGATCAATATTTTCTTCGTTTCGATACATATTTTCATCATTTTTATGCTCGTTTTCTCATTATGATTAACATTTTCTTTGTTTTGACGCATATTTCCTTCATTTTGATGCACATTTTCTCGTTACGATCAGTATTCCCTTCATTTAGATGGTCGTTTTATCGTTATGATCAACATTTCCTTCTTTTCGATGCATATTTCAATCATTTTGATGCTCATTTTCTCAATATGATCAATATTTTCTTCGTTTCGATGCATATTTCCATCATTTTGATGCATATTTTCTCGTTACGATCAACATTTCCTTCGTTTCGATGCATATTTTCATCATTTTGATGCTTGTTTTCTCGTTATGATCAACATTTCCTTCTTTTCTATGCATATTTCCATTATTTTGATGCTCGTTTTCTTGTTACGATCAACATTTCCTTCTTTTCGATGCATATTTCTATTATTTTGATTCTCATTTTCTCGATATGATCAACATTTTCTTCGTTTCGATGCATATTTTTATCATTTTGATGCATATTTTCTCATTACGATCAATATTCCTTCGTTTCGATGCATATTTTTCTCAATTTGATGCTCGTTTTCTCGTTATGATCAACATTTCCTTCTTTTCGATGCATATTTCAATTATTTTGATGCTCGTTTTCTCGTTATGATAAACATTTCCTTCTTTTCGATGCATATTTCCATTATTTTGATGCTCATTTTCTCGATATGATCAATATTTTCTTCGTTTCGATGCATATTTCTTCATTTTGATGATCATTTTCTCATTACGATCAACATTTCCTTCATTTCGATACATATTTTCATCATTTTTATGATCATTTTCTCATTATGATTAACATTTTCTTTGTTTCGATGCATATTTCCTTCATTTTGATGCACATTTTCTCGTTACGATCAATATTTCCTTCATTTATAAGCTCGTTTTCTCGTTATGATCAACATTTCCTTCTTTTCGATTCATATTTCAATTATTTTGATGCTCATTTTCTCAATATGATCAATATTTTTTTCGTTTCGATGCATATTTCCATCATTTTGATGCATATTTTCTCGTTACGATCAACTTTTCCTTCGTTTCGATGCATATTTACGTCATTTTGATGCTCGTTTTCTCGTTATGATCAACATTTCCTTCTTTTCGATGCATATTTCCATTATTTTGATGCTCGTTTTCTCGTTACGATCAACATTTCCTTCTTTTCGATGCATATTTCCATTATTTTTATTCTCATTTTCTCGAAATGATCAATATTTTCTTCGTTTCGATGCAATTTTCTTCATTTTGATGCTTATTTTATCGTTACGATCAACATTTCCTTATATTCGATACATATTTTAATCATTTTTATGCTCGTTTTCTTATTATGATTAACATTTTCTTTGTTTCGATGCATATTTCCTTCATTTTGATGCACATTTTCTCGTTACGATCAATATTTCCTTCATTTATATGCTCGTTTTCTCGTTGTGATCAACATTTCCTTCTTTTCGATTCATATTTCAATCATTTTGATGCTCATTTTCTCAATATGATCAATATTTTTTTTGTTTCGATACATATTTCCATCATTTTGATGCATATTTTTTCGTTACGATCAACATTTCCTTCGTTTCGATGCATATTTTCATCATTTTGATGCTCGTTTTCTCGTTATGATCAACATTTCCTTCTTTTCGGTGCATATTTCCATTGTTTTGATGCTCGTTTTCTCGTTACGATCAACATTTCCTTCTTTTCGATGCATATTTCCATTATTTTGATGCTCATTTTCTCGATACGATCAACATTTCCTTCGTTTCGATCGATATTTTCATCATTTTGATGCTTGTTTTCTCGTTATGATCAACATTTCCTTCTTTTCGATGCATATTTCCATTATTTTGACACTCGTTTTCTCGTTACGATCAACATTTCCTTCTTTTCGATGCATATTTCCATTATTTTGATGCTCATTTTCTCGATATGATCAATATTTTCTTCGTTGCGATGCATATTTCTTCATTTTGATGCTCATTTTCTCGTTACGATCAACATTTCCTTCGTTTCGATACATATTTTCATCATTTTTATGCTTGTTTTCTCATTATGATTAACATTTTTTTTTGTTTCGATGCATATTTCCTTCATTTTAATGCACATTTTCTCGTTACGGTCAATACTTCTTTCATTTAGATGGTCGTTTTCTCGTTATGATCAACGTTTCCTTCTTTTCGATGCATATTTCAATCATTTTGATGCTCATTTTCTCAATATGATCAATATTTTCTTCGTTTCGATGCATATTTCCATCATTTTGATGCATATTTTCTCGTTACGATCAACATTTCCTTCGTTTCGATGCATATTTTCATCATTTTGATGCTCGTTTTCTCGTTATGATCAACATTTCCTTCTTTTCGATGCATATTTCCATTATTTTGATGCTCGTTTTCTCGTTACGATCAACATTTCCTTCTTTTCGATGCATATTTCCATTATTTTGATGCTCATTTTCTCGAAATGATCAATATTTTCTTCGTTTCGATGCATATTTCTTCATTTTTTTGATGCTCATTT